>QUWT01000681.1:0-18934 GCA_004329165.1 Spatholobus suberectus | reverse complement strand
CTTGAATTACATCCTAAATTACCAGTGACAACTTACTTCTATCCAGCTTTTGTCAAAAATATAAGGCTGCACATCCCAGCTCCACTAAGATCAACAACAACACTAAAACTGAATACTTTGTTGGATTAAGGAAACTAATAACAATTACTTCAAGATTAATAAACACACACACACACAAAGTGGAAGAGATGCTCCATCTCATGCTGAGCACTTTAAATTTGCTTGGCTACGTAATTATAAGACAATTTTAGAAGGATACAAAGCTCAGGCAGCATCCATTCCGTGTCACAGCTCCAATACAACCGAAACAAGAAATGACAAAGAGGACTACACCAATTCCAATAAATAAGAAAATAAACCTGCCAAACATGAAATACACAATCAGTGTAAGACAGTGCAAAGGCAATATAGTTTAAGCTGTGTCAATGTCTTTTGTTAAAAAATGTATATGTGACAATAATTCCAAAAGGGTAAATGCAGACAAAAGCTATCAAGGAGAAAATACTACATTTGTTCTATTATCGGCAATTGTCTTTGTCACACAAACACACATACGTCACCAGTAGGTCTAAAACTCATCATTACATGTGGAAGAAATAAAGGTTATTTCAAATTCATATTTGATGCAGCAATACAGGAAGTGAATAAAGCGAGTTTATTTGAACTTTTTTTTCTTCAACACTGACAACAATCAGTAAAGTACCAATTACACCAAAAAACAAAGGATGCTTCCAACTATTGCATAACCACAATTAATTGGCGAGCCATTCTAAAAGCTTGACATAGCTGCTCTCACTAAACTTGACAGATTGAAAGCTTAAGATATTGGCTATGTCACTGAAACTGATTGAAGAGGTTTGATTCCTATGAGCTAAGCAACTTTGGTAGCAAGTTCCAATTGCATTTCACCCATTATTGTTTCTAAAGCAAGCTGGAAGGGTTCTTTTTCTTCTTTTTTCCTGAATTTTTTATCTTAGAGATACAATGCTAAAGAAAATCAAACCCCCTCCCCAAGCACAGGTGTTAATTTCAGCACAAATTACTTCAGTAGATAAAATTCAGGAAACCATTCAGCCGGAAACACTAACCAAAACAAAAGTATTATTGTCTACTTTATATCCTACAAAATAATCAATACAAGTTACTCATTTGATACGCCCCAAGAATTGGCAGGAAAAGAGCAGCATTCATACCAAGCCTTGGGCAAATCATCTAAAAAACTGTTGGACAGAGACACAGCCACTAGCATGGGTCGGCCAAGTTGAACTGGAGTCTGATCATCACTGACAGTGAGAGTATTATCTGAAGCTTTATTGTATTCAACAAACAGATAAATCCCATAGCCCACCATGGCCAGACCAGCAAGGGTCATTACGAAGTTCAAAAGCTTCAAAAGGCATTCCCAGCAACCCCTACAAGCCATCCTCCTCCACCTATAGTCACACTTCAATCCCTCACCAAAATTCAAAAGGGAGGCCAGTGCCCAATATGTTTTCTGCACAAAAAAATGCCTTCCATAAATCATCACTAATAACTGGAAACCATCATAGCAACAACAAGACATGTAATTCAGGTTCAATTTTAAGACGGATAAATAAACTTATGCTCCATTTACTACCTTAATAAAAGGCACCAAAACAATAGCAACAACTTTAGTCTTTCAATTTACACACGAGTTCAACATCAGGAATTCCAAAAGTCAATTGCCCAGGCATATTCAACACCCTAACCTAATTTTCGTCAATCTTTGTTCAGAAACCCAATAGAAAGCCTAAGAAAAGGTTCTGTTACTGAAACCAATATTTTTTTTAATTTTTTTGTGAATATTCAACACAAACTATATCCCCAATTATTATTTTTTTAAAATTGATCAAGTCGCTTCGAATGCAATTGACCATAATCTCCCACAAAATCTAGCTCAGAAAACCATTGAGGATTCATTAAACCAAAAAGATATATATAAATTGATAAACTGGAAAAAAAAAAAAAAAGTAAAAAGGGCCAAGGTTTTCAGTAAGGAAGAAAAAGAGTTAAGAGAATCGAAAATGTTGACGAGAGCTAAGATTCATAGAAACTGCAATTACTCACAAATAGAATCGGCGATTTCTACAGTAATCGATTCACGAGTTGCGAAGTTGCCCTTTTTCTGAGCCTCTTCGGATCACCCACCCACCGAAAACCAACGACAAAGAAAAAGAAAAGTAACGGTGACTCCCTGAAGTGAAGAATTAAAAAAGAGAGAGAGAGAAGAGTAAATGACATTAATGCCCGTATCTGTCATAAGTTTCGTAACGTTAAACGACGCTAGTTTTGGATGTCGCTCATATGCACGCTTGCGTTTGAAAATCATAATTAATTTCGACACAAATAAAATGTTAACCGGCGGCTTAAAGACATTGTTTTGGGAATTTTTTTTTTTTATTGAAAAGCTTATTTATTACTGCTTCCATTATATTTTAAATATCATTTAAGGTTTTTATACACAAATTAAAAAATATAATAAATTTTTTATTTTTCATAAAATAATTTTAAAGTTTTGTCTATATTTTTTTATTTCTACTTATGATAAATACTACTAATTGTAAATGTATAAATTAATTAAAAATTAGATAAAAAAAATATATAATTAAAAAATAATAATTAATAATATCTTAAACTTTAAAAAAATATATAAATAAAAATAAAAATCTTTTAAAAAACTGACAAGTAAAAAAAATTGAAGAAGTATTAAGTATTAATTTCTTAACTTGGGAAGATGCTAATTTCAATTGATACAGCATGGATTGACCATTTTGTCAGTCTTCTTGTAAAAATTGCCCCTGGTTATTTTAAAATACAGTCATGAATCCAATGATGGTGTCGCACTGTCACAACACTAAAGCCTTATTAATGCAATCACCTTTTCTCGGCTCTTGTAGCAGCTAATGGTATGATCAATTGTTGTGCAACACGCGCCTGTTGTATCTTTCTTTCTGACTCCACTGTCGCGAATGTTTTGTTATTATGCTTTTCATTATCATTCCTTTAAAATATATAATCAAACTCTGATGCCATTATCCATACTCCTCAACGATATATATTATTATTCACTATTATTTATTATATAAAGTTTTATTGCTTAGCCACACGTGCAGGAAGCACTGGGCAGCATGATTGAATCAAACCCCACTGGCGGTGGGATTTGGTGTTTTCCCTGTAATTATGTGGCTTTGCCCTAGAATTTTTCGGCAGCGATGTGGTCCTGGTCCATATTTGTTGATGGGTCAAACCTTGCAGTCCTGAAGTAATTCGTAAAATTCTTGAGTTGGAATATCTTTATGCTTTTTTTTTTATCGGTTCATAAATTTTTTGAATTTTTATTGATATTTGTTTGCAAAAGCCAAATCAAGATAAACAAAAAACAAAAACAAAAAACCTTTTTCTATGTTGTTGTGTAAAGTTACACACGCTTTTAACTCATTAGTCAATCAAGAGTTGCCCCAAAAAATGTAGTCTATTCTGTCTAACAAAAACCGTGGCCTAATATCCATTAAGGGTCCATTTTCATCAGAAAAGCCTAATCCAATTTAAACCATGGTCTCTAAATTTTTATTTTTGCCCAATCAGGTCCAACAATTTTATCGCCAAGCCTCCGTTAAACCATAGTTTTTATTATTATTTATTTATTTAGGTTCTTTGATATAATCGCACGACATAACTTCTTATTCCATAAACATTCCTTAATCTTTTTCATACTCATCAAAAAAGAAAAAAAATTCCTATGAGCTCCTTAATCCTACTTTGACTCCAACAAACTATCTACAACAAGTCAACAACAACGTGCATCCAAATCATAGCGTCTCCTAATTAAAGCTATAATGAGTATTACAATTGCATCGCAAGTCAAAACGCTAAAATTTTATTCAAGTGATTATATTATATCATAAATTATATTCTGAAAATGATTTTAGGGACCTTTAGCAAACACAACACTTTTAAAAAGGGTGACATTATTTACACACTATCATACTTTAATTTCTTGTCTAAAAATATATAAATAATGTATTAAATACTATGATATGTATTTTTCATTTTATTATTGTAAAAATAATAACATTCATAAAATGAAAGCACTCCTGTTTTTGGTTCGAGACTTCAGTATCCGAAATTGTTGACTGAAAGTCACAATAACAACCCGTAGGTGAAAAGGGTGTTTATTTAGGTAGCCACGTGAGAATACTCGGTGGGTGAAAGTATGTATCACATTCCTATCTACTGAGGCTGGTTGTTTTTTTTCAACGTTCCTGTAGTATGTAGTTTTTTTCTTTTTAAAATCATTTTTAATTTAAAAAACTAAATATAAAACAAGTAAACATTATTAAATAAATAAAGATGATTGCAAGAAAGTAGGTACTATAAAGTACCAAAAATTTGCTCCTAAAATAGATACTTAATACAATATAGTGAATTTAAATTTTCATTTTGTTATTATATTAAAACAAGAGTTTAATTGTCATACACTGTCATCGAATCACAAACACTATTGATTGTAAGTTTGTTGACTTTTATAATAAATACTTTAAAATTCATATTAATGTTGATTTTTGATTGGATGATAGTGTAAAACTTTTATACTAACAGTACATGACCATTAAACTCTTAAAACAAACGGCCACGTTAAGAAAATAATTAAAGAATTAATAAATAAAAAATTCTTTTAAAAATTTTGCTAAAATTACGTATTATATGTTTTAATTACCTTTTTATGTTTTATAATTTAACTATTACCCTTTAAGCAATACTCCCTCTTGTTTTGAATACAAGTAAAAAAAAATAAAAAATCATGTATGTTAGTCTTAAATATAAGCAAAACTCAATTAATTTTACCCTATTAATGATGTTATTCTCAAAGACAAATGCTAACCAGTGTCCTTAAGGCACTGTTTAAGGAAATAAATAAAAAGTTTTCATTAAAAAATACCATTAATTTATATCTATTGTGATTTTCATGCATTCCAATGTAATTTCCAAAAAAACTTTCTATTTTAAATTTTAACAAGTGGCAAGACCCATTTTCAAATGTCCTTCATTTAATCGAGATGTATTTCCAATGATCTTTATTTATACTTGATATCAAGTTCAAGTAAATGATAATTTAGGAAAAAATTTATTTTTAAATGGGTTAATAAAATAAATAATTAACTTACTTTCTTAATTAACATAAAATTAGTTATTTTGCTTATATATCCAAAACCGGAGATAGCCAAACAAAAAATGCACCACATATCTAAAATTTAGGAAAAGAACGGCTTAACTAATTAAAAGTATGTTAAAATTCCCTTTTAAAACCTTAAATTATAAGAGAAAATAGGCTATGTCATCTAATTACAAACCATCATATTATAAGTTTATTGACTTTTATAATAATTATTTTAAAAGTTATACTAATAGTTTAATTAGTGACGTATAAAACTTTTTACACTGACCCTACATAGTTATTAAACTCAAATTATATCTTGTCAAAAGTTATAAGTTATGAGGAAATCATGGCTTGTAATTTTTCAAACACTCGTCTACCACGTTGAAAGATAAGTGCACAGCAACTACCCTACCCTCAATACATAAAAATATTAGGTATTAGCGAAATTTACGTATATCATATGAGTATTTTTAGATTTAAGTGAAATTTAAAATAAAAATTAAAGGAAAATATAAAAATAAAAGTGTTAATTGTCAAACCACATGTTTAAGAAAATTAAAATATAACTATATTTTTGCCTTGCAATTAACAAAATAAATGTTTATTTTTATATAACTAAAATTGATAATAAATAAGTATATTTTTGAATATATTATATTATGATTAAAATACATATAATATATATTTTTTAACGTATAAATCATATTTTGGTTTATGATAAATAATTTATATGATACAAAGTTATTTTTAACTATTAATAATTTCTTTAAAAAATATTAAAATTCAATGTAAAAATAAAGATGAAAAAGATAAATGGAAAGAGATAAGCAGTTAATATATGAAATTAGGATAAGATATGTGACTCAATGAGAGTGATTATAACCATTCTTAATACTTTTTCAAGAATAGCTCCTAAAAATATTCTCATTTAAGATGAAAATTTAGATTTATAATATAGGAGTAGATAAGATATCTCAGTATTATAAAGAGTGAGAAATTTATTTTATGATATAGAATGAACTAGAGAAATAAATTTTTTATATAACAAATTAAAGAGATAAGGCTTTTGAAATCGAGGAGTTAACTATGAAAATAAATTCTGTGAATTAACCATTAAATTCATATATTATGTCAAAAGTTAATTTCAGAAACATGAAAAGTTTTGACATTAACAAATAGATAAATTAAAATTGACTAAATTTAAGCAATAGTATTTAAGAAAAATTCAAAATATAAATATATAAATAAATAAAAAAGTAAATTGTTTGGTGTAGGAAAAACAATGTGGCTCCTTAAAAGGAAAAAGTAAATTGAGAGAAATCTGATTCAAATTTAATCTATAGGAATTAATGGTCTTGAATTAGATTTTGTAGATTTAATTTTTGATCAACTTAATTTTATAAAATTATTTTTGGTTAGAAGTGAATTTGAATAAATTACTTTTTGTTTAAAAATATTTTTTAAAAATTTTGGATAAATAACACTCCCTTCTCTTAATAAATGTTTAAATTATATTGTCCTCTTTTTTATTTTCAAAATTTACACTCATATCTAAGGGTGTTCATCAAATTGAATTGACCCGATAAACCAGACAATCTAAATCAAATAAATTAAATTAGTTCGGTTTGGTTTGGTTAATGATTCTTTTCATTTCAAATCCGAATCAAACCAATTATAACGGTTTGGTTCTTAGAGTTATCTTTTTTTAACCCAAACTAACCTGATGACCCCATTAATTATTTTTAACTTTATATTAATGCATTTTAGATTTTGGTACTTAAATTTTTTTTCTATTTTGTCCTTTTTCTTCTTTATTCATTTTGACCATTCTATAACTCATCAAGTGTTACAACGTGTCTTAATTGGTCATATTATTATGTAATTTTTTAATCATATTTTAAGTAAAGAAATTAATAAGATATATAAAGTGATAATTAAAGAAATATTAAATATTAAATAAATAAATACTTAATCATTAAAGAATAATAAATATTTTTACCATGCATTAATATAAAATAAAAAATTTATATAAAATAGATAATAATTTAGAGATAAAACTGATTTTTTTTCATAACCTGATGATCTAAATCAAACAACTCGATGTTTTGGATTCGTTTGGTTCGGATTGGCCAAAAAAAATTTCAAAACCCGAACCAATCTAACCCAATTAAATATAATTAGTTTGGATTTTATTTTGCTCTAAACCCGAACCAATCTAACTCGTAAACATCCTTACTCATATCTCTTCACCCTCTTCTATTTACTTTGTCATTTTGAAAAATGAAATAAAGACTGTGAGGAAAGTTTCAAAATAAAAAATGAGTATTTTTTTTTGTTCTCAACATGTATCTTCCTTTGAAGGTAATTCTATTCAAGACACTATTAAACACTAAATGCGTGCACCTCTCTCAACAAAAGTTCAAACCTAAATTTTCCATGTTGTGAAAGACCAACCACTTTTGCTAGACTCAACTTCTTTGGTTAAAAATGAGTATTTAAAATATCATTTCATCGTTTAAACTCTTAATAAAATTGATAATACATGTTCAAAATTAGCTGCCAATGAAATTAAAAGTTGTAAAGAAAAAAAGATATTTTAAGAGATTTATCCTTAAGAGATTTATTTATATTGCTCATTATGGTTAAGAAATTTGTTTACATTAAAATAGATTTGAATAATTATATTAGTATGTTTCATCTCTCATGGAAGAGTAGTATAATTTTAAAATAAAAGGAAAATTAATTCAATTTGAACATCTCATAAGAAAATAAGGTGTAATTATTTACTCAATAATTTTGATGTAATAAATATTATTTGAATGGTGTTAGAAAGATAACTTAAGTGTTTACTTGTTAAAAAAAGGAAATTGATAATTTAGTACTCTAAAGTTTGAGTTATGTGCAGTTTAATTCCGAACACGTAAAGAGGTATAATTTGCTCTAATATTTTTAAAATGTGCCAAATAATCCTTTCATGACTAATTAGTTAGAGATTAGTTACAAGTTAGCTATGAAAAGATTATTTTTTATTTTTTTGAAGAGGAAAATACTGCCATTTTATTTAGACGTAGAAAACAAATTCAGTACATCATGTTGCACATAATTAGCAACCTGAGGTGGTAGCTCTTCAATACAGTATTTTTCCTTAACCCCTTGTTTGGTAGGAGGGAAATGAGTGAGAAATGAGAGAGGTGAGAAATTACTGTGTATAATTGTTGGTAGGAGGGAGAGAAAAGAATTATGACAAAATCGAGGTAGGCCTTACCACTTTTTATTTTCGCTTTGAAATGGGCAAAAATGTGGAAGGAAGAGCTGCATCACTACAATTTGTGGCGGGTTTTTTTCTTGCAATTTTTAACCGCCAGAAAGTGTCAATTTTCAACAGTTTTTAACATTTTGTAGCCGTTTAAAACTGCCACAAAGTGTAATAGTCGACTATTGAAAACCATGAACATATAATAATCGACTATTGGTCTTGTGACTCGATTTTTTTTATTAATTTATTTCTCTCTTTCTTATTCTCACCTATTTTTCTTAAACCAAACACATCTATTTCTACTCTATTCTCACTTATTTCTATTCCTATTCTCTCTTCTCTATTTCTTTCCACTCTATTCTCACCTATTTTTTTCCTTCCTGCCAAATGGACCCTAAAAGAAAAGGCTAAAGAAGCCAATGCATCAGCCATCAGCAACAATATTGCAACTCCTTCTCACCCACGGCAGACCAGGTCGAGGATGTGGACGAAACATGTGTATACAGTCCTAAATAATTCCATCAAAATAAGTATAAGCCATTGCATGTCCTCTTTAATGAAAAGATTATCTTAAACATTTTAAAATGTTAAAGAATAAAAATACAATTTTTTAAATGTTAAGGACAAAATCGCACGTGACCCAAACTTTAATTAATTTATATTTTTCTCATTAAAATGTATGAGCTTAACTTTTAATGTTTGTTTATTAAGTAATTATAAATAACACTATATTAGGAAGTGATCAAGAATAACACTATTTAATTAAATTTTATTTAAAAAACTTATAATAATTATGTGTTTTTAAAAGTAATAATGTTTTTATTAAGAGTTATAACAATAGTTTTTATAAAAATTAATAAAATATCTTTCTTTCTTAGTTTAAAGAAAAGACTTATAATGTTTTTCTAACTTCGGAGCTAAACTTCACAAAACCATGATCCCAACATACATTAATTATTAGGAAGATGGATACACTACAACAAATCACTTAAAAAGTGGTCGCCACTTAGTATAAAAAGTTGCCGCCAATAGAGCATTTAGTGTCAATTAAGGGATCAGGATCCTCTACAATTAAAATGCAACTGCAGGACCCTGTAGTGAGCATCTAAGGGGTCTAAAAAAATTTAATTATTCTTTTTTTATTTAATCTATGTATTTTGTTTTTGATGGTTAAGATTTTTTACAGTCACTGTTGTGACTGCAGGGGATCCGTTCCCGTCAATTAAGTAATGGCTTGTACGCCATTGCTAACTACCTTGACGTTAATTGGTTTGCAATGCACAAAAGGTCGACGCCTACAAGTGACAGCTAGGATGTCGCATAAGCCGATGTTTAAATTTGCAGTTAGAACAAAGTAAAAAAATATTGTCGTTCCTAGCTATGTCAAGTTTATCCAAACTGCAACCCCAAAACTCATTCCACCAAATCTGCATAGGCACTTTATCCATCAAAAACACCCCCTAAGAAGCAAATTTGCCTAGTAACTCTGCCCAACAATTCTGCAGTATGATAGCTTCTCCTTCTACGCCCGACAACCAACACGCTTGTGAAGAGAGTAAAGGAAGAGAATAAAACAAGAACAAAGAGAAGAGAATAAAGGAAAAGAACAAACCTCTAATGGTGGCGCAACCGACAACCGACACGCCTATGAAGCACTTCGTTGTCGCCCACTTATGGCGCTGCCACTGCTAAGCACTTCGCTGCCACCTATCAAACTTGCAACAATAAAAGAAGAGAAGAAGAGGGAGAAGGAAATAGAACTAGAGTGAGACTGTGATAAGGAGAGGAAAAGAGAACGACAACGAAAGGAGGCGGGAAGGCAAAGTAGTTTTAAAAAAAAAAGAACAATGACAGCCAGGTTCTTGCTTAGTCCTATTGAATTTCAAATGGAGAGAAAGCGGGAAAAACTTAAGGGGTCTAAGCACATAATGTTATAAACAAGCGACAACTAAGCCATCACTTTTAATTTAAATTATTTTTTTTAAATTATTATTTTCATTGATATATTAACAACTTGGTCATCATTAATTGCGACAGCCTTATGGACATGCTTATGGTCTGTTGCTTTTTACATAATTTGTTGTAATGATATGCAAGCACACCCATATATTATGTTCATGTTGTTGCCTTTCCTTCAACTTCAAAGTGGCATACAATAGCAAGGTTGTATGTTTTGTTTGTCTTTTATGTCACCATTAGTAGCACCCATATTGATAGAGACCTAAGAGGCTCAAGTTGACGGAAACCTAGAAGGCTTAAGAGGAGACCCAGAGTAGAGCAAAGCTTGAAGAAGAACTACAAGGACTTGGGAGATCCATGACAAGATCAAGAGCTAAAAAGGATAAGGAAGCTTTAGATCAAGAAGTGAACAACTTATTCTCACTCAAGCTAAATCTTGAAGGAAAAGCACATAAGTTGGTCCAAGTTGATGAAGAGCCCAATGTGGGACAATACTTTAATTAGCTATTTTGTGTAATTGGACCTTTTTATTTTCTATGTTGCTTAATTTTGTAATTGGGCCTATTGTTTGGGCTTAAGTTATGTGACACGTAGAGAAAGAACTAAGGTTAGCCTCCTTACTTCATAATTAGGGTTAGCCTCTTTGTGTGAATAGCATCTTGGAATAAACTCTATAAATAGATATGTAATCCCTCTTATTTGGACAAATTTGAATAATATTCAAGTTTGCTCATTTGTGAGTATGAGTAGAGCATTAGTTCCTCTTTTGGGTTCTTGGATTAGAACCCTCTTGGTTTTTATCAAAGGTTTCCATACCTTTGTGATGAATCTTTGCTTGACTTATCACTCTCTATAGAGTGCGACATCTTCTTCCATCTTTTGTCTTTTTGTTTTTAATTTTTATTTCTTTACTTGTTCCATGCTCGTTAAACTTTATGCCATTTGCTATAAGTCTTAATCTTTGTGCTAATTTCATTTTCTTCTATTTTCATCTTTAATTCTTCTAAACAAAATAATCAACTCAAGGATGATTTGTAAAAACAATATGACCTTAATTAGGAACATATCACGTATTGAGTTGTATTTGTGTCCGCACTTCTTTATTTATATTTTGTCACTTGTTATTAATTATTCATCATGGTGTTCTTTATTTGATATCTGTTAAATCAAATTTGTTGGTGTTTTTTTCCCCTTTCTAGGTCATTTTGATGATATTTTGTGAATTGAGTTTATTTTGTCTTTGTCATTTTCAAGTGTTTTTGCTTTAGGTTTTGATTTTTGAATTTATGGGTAAATGTTTTTTGTTTTCTTTCTTAATTCAGATTTTAGGTTCTACGTATAGTATACTTTGCTATTTCTATAAAGCATAGGTAAACACAAGAAGGGGAATTAAATTGTGTTTAAAGAAATTTTCACAAATCTTTTCGCAATCAATATTGTCTTATGAAAAAGGTGATGAGTGTAAGCTGAATGAAGGACGTAGCTGATTTTATGTATATAAAACTTGAGAAATTGTCTTATCTTAAAACAACGCTTTTCTTAAACATAAACACACAAAAAAGCAAAGGAGATAAAGAGGGAAGATAGAAACACAAGATTTTTATACTGGTTAGTCTTAATCGAAGACTATGTATTGTCCTTGATATCCTAATAAGTATTCCATTATCAAAAACATATTTACAAGTATTATTTACACCAAATTTCTTCAAGCATAACAACAAGTATTCTTTAACTTGCTTCTTCAAGCAATTGTCCAAGTATTCTTTGAACACAAAGCTTCTTCAGGCTTCTACCAATTTCACTTAGAAATGATTAAGGGTAAAACTAACAAACTAGTTCGTCGTAGTATGATGGATATACAATGTAAGGTTTTGGTCTTTTGTTTATCACTCAAATACTTTTTACACTTAGAAAAACTTAGCAAAGAAATCATTCAAGAGCATATTCAAGCATAAGTTCAAGTTTGTTCTTCAAGTCTTTAGTATTTACATACATCTTCTTGAGCATCTGTTGTAAGACTATTGTATCTTTTTTCAAAAATGTGAATGTTAGAGCATTAAATGCCTTTCAGCAACTTGTCACTCTAATAAGATAAAACACATAGCTTCTTTCCTTTCTCGTATAACTATTGTGTTATAGAGAACAAAACTTCTTTTTGTTCAAAGAAGTACACTATGTACTCAGTTAGACAGCTGGTAGCATTTTTAATGAAGTAGGTGAGCTTTACCCTGTTTTACTTTTGTCTAAGCTTCTTCGATACACTTTAGACTTGGTTAAGACTTAATGCGCTTTTGTTCCTGAAATAAAGATAAGACCATACATGCAAATAATCAAAAGACTCTATGTATAAAAAACCACGACGTTTGCTCCTATCGTCTTAGTAGGACGATATGCCTTGACAATGATGCCTTCATGAAAATTGGCTTTTTTGACTTTGACACAATAGAATTGGTGATGACATTGGCTAAGGTTCTATTGAATGACAATTTGTCAATTAGTTTTTTGTTAAAGTTAGTTTCAACTTATGTTATTTTGTTAGAGTAAGTCCGTTGGTAGTGTTATTGTTTCATCTATATATAAGTATTGATGTATATGTGAATCAAAAGATTCAAACGAGACTTCACAATCTTCTTTGGCAAAATTCTCAATCTCTTTCTCTCTACTCTATTTTTTCATTTTCTCTAATTGAAGTTCTTAACATGGTATCGAAGCTCCTTTTTTAAGGGCTTCGTTATCACTACTAGCCTTTAGTTCTCGATCAATCTATTTCAAATCAAGCTTCATCAATAGGGCACCTTGTTGCAAATGTTAATGTTCTTTTTTACAAACCCCTTCTTCATACATCCTTGTTAAGCAAAAAAGGCTAGATCTAAGAGGGGGGATGGATTGGATCAATAAAAATTTTCAAGATCCCCAAACTATTTTAAAAATGTTTAGTCAAGTTTTCAAAAGCCTTAATCAATCTTAATTTGGTCATACAAATGTGGTAGAATAATTTGGTTTACTTAGGTTTTTAATATGCTCACATGAACAAGATCATTATGAATCAATATGCATACCAAAATGTAACCAAGAAACAAAGTAGAGTGAGGAAAGATAGAAAGAAGTAGAGACATGTAGATTTTATACTAGTTCGATCACTACCACTGTGATCTACATCCAGTTTCCCAATCAATCTAATTGAGATTTCACTAAATGAATTCAAGTTATACAAACACACAGCACATGCACATACAACAAAACAAAGTGCTCAAGGTTTTTGACACCTTTAAGAAAATTTACCCAAATCGTGTAGAACCCACTACCAAATTTCCTTTGAGAAACCTTAAAGAAGCACTAAACATGAAAAACACAAAAAAGAAAAATATACTTGATTTGTGATGGATAACAAAAGATAAAGCACACTTATCAAGCTCTCATATGATGACTCCTAGACTTCTTGAGAGATCCATGATGATTTAATGATTTTTATGAAAAGATCCGTTAATTCTTCTTCAAAAGATATTTTGTAGCTCAATGGACTCTCAGATATAGTTAAACATGTTTTTGCAAATAGGAGTCACACTGAAAGTGGTTAAGAGTTCATTATTTATAGTTAAAAACTGTAATAATCGATTATTTTCTAAGGATAATCGATTATTTTGACCTTGAGAACATTTAGGTTTTGAAATAATCAAAATAACATATTATTTTTCAGGATCAATTATTTGCAAACATGTGTTTTTGCTCATTTTGAAAAATCGATTATTTTATTCTAAAAACTTCTGTATTTCAACTTGATCAATATAATCAATTATATCTCATGGTAATCGATTATTTGCGAACCCTTGATTTTTCTTTACTTGAAATAATCAATTATTTACTTAAGATAATTGATTATTTGCGCATGGGGGTTTTTCCAAATAACAGAGCAAGGGAAAATAATTAATTATCATTATGTGATAATCAATTATTCTTATCAAAAAACCATATTTTGCAATTTTATCAAGTTTCAAACTGGTTAACATTCTAATCCTTAGCTTGTTATGTCCCAACTTATTTAGTTCTTGTGAAAACCTTTTTGTTTAGTCATGGATCATCTTAATTAGCCCTTAGATCATCATAATGAAGACTTACCTACCTAGTGACACACATGCACACACAATGAACAAGAATAAAAGCAAGGGCAAACAACTAGTTTACAACTTGACACTCATCAAGTGATGGTGAAAACTATCACCAATGATCAAGAGCCATGAAGATGTCACTCAAATCAAAGAACAAGCTTCAGTTCATCAACGACACATTACCAAAACCTACATTTGACAATCCTAATTACACAACATGGGTTCTATGCAACACACTAGTTTTGTCATTAATCATTCATTCATTGGATCTTATGATTGCATAAAGTGTATTTAGTATAGAAACAACTTCTGAAGTTCGAAATGACCCTCGAGATGGGTATTATCAAAAAGGAAGAGACAAGTTTTAAAAACTTAAAAACTAATACTAGAAAACTTTTTTTTGTTCCAAAAGTGAGCTAAAATGAGTAAAAATTATTTACCTTAATTTTTTTATAACACCCCAATAAAGACTAAAAATACACTATTTTGACTTAAATGTAAAGAACAAAAAAAAAAACTAACTTTAAAATAACCATATTATATCTTAAAAAATAATAACCATATTTTCAAAGATTAAATATATATGTCAACCTTACAATAATTATAATGTTTACTATATGTTCAATATCCATATGCAAATCATTTTGTAACTTTATACCAAAAATAAACACATATAAATTAAAGGACTAAATTTCCAAGATAATATTTGTATAACATGGGCGATAATTCCAGTTACATATAACTATTAAAAAATATGTATTAAATGACTTTTATATTTCAATATAATAAATACTTTCTTTTTAAATAAAAAATTCTATTTCTATTCTCTTTCATAGTGTTTGGTTAAAAACAGAATATGGATTATTTTTTAATTTTTACTTTGTTTAGTTCAAAACTTTGGGAACCACTAAGCTAACCCTAGTAGTGGTAAGAGCTTGAAGTAGTTTGTATGAAAACTTAAGTTCTATCTTCATTGTCGTTATATACACAGAGAAAATTTGAAACTTTGGAGAAAAATGAGAAAATGAAGAAACCAATATCTTTCTCCTTTAATTTTCCCGATATTGAAAAAGATCAAAGATGTAGAAAAGTAGTTCATAGTTTTCAAACCATGCTGACTAAATTGTCCCTCTATTATTTTCACTCCTTCCCCTATGATAATATTTACAAAGATATAATTCTCCTATTTTAATCATAACAAACAAGGCACTCTTTATTCCTCCTCCTCCTTCCTTACCTTCCATTAAAATTTCTTCTTTCTCTCTGATGAACCAAAGAGTGTCTTAACTAGTGCCTTAGAATACGGACCAACAACTATCTTTGTCAAAAAGGCCCAAAAAGTGAAATTGATGAATAAAAAGGATGAACACCTTTAGAAACTGCTCATTTCCGAATTTAGCAAACATCCGAGCAAATTCAAGACGAAAGAGTTAGCATCCGTCAAAGCCGTGTACTCGTCTTTATTCACAACGTGTATCCTATCCTCCCCATCATTATTAGGTACCTAAGGTAGGCACCACGCACCCAACAAACACAAAAAGAGACCCCCCCACCCCAAAACCACTGTTAAAGTACCACATTTACAACAACATCCCCGTCACAAGTTTGCACATCAGCGTGTATTTACAGCCACAAAAATTTTGCAGAGAGCATCAACAGATGCGTGGCCATTTCTCAACCGGCCAAGTTGCCTAACGGGTGTCCAGCACTGCATTAAAGCAGCTGACTTCTCTCTTCGTTTATTTTTGCCTTGTTTTGGCATGTGGCTTCGGATAGGAACAATGACAATGTCTATTTGGTTGTTGCATGATCATGGTATTGAACGACCTGACAACAGCATAGGAAAGACCTTAAATTGGTTGGTGGGGTGCTGGGACCAAATAAGGCAAAACAAATGGCCCCAACTCCTATTCCCACCCAAACTACTAGTTGGAACCTCATACACTTACTTGAGAAAACAAATATAATTTAACAGGGTGTTGATCAGGTGGACCCTTGTAGTTGGTCACCATCAGAACCACTCCTTGGTGTGTGCATGCATGTCAGACAGAACTGGAACCCTTGCTGCCAGGAGGGATGCTGGAAATGCCTTGCCTCGAAAGCTCAGCCAACACACTATCTGTGGAAGGAGGTTTGAGACCCAAGGGCAAGGGTAGCCATGGTTTGCTTATTGCCTCTTTCACAACCTTGTCAACAACCTCCTCTGCCTGCACGCATGCATGGCAACAAACTACACGGTGAGAGATCATGAGGAGTCTGCACTTCACTCAAACACTAGTTGAGTTAGTTAATTAAGACTCAATAAGTTCAGGCTTGTTCCCATGCAAGTTCAATTCGATTCAGCACTCAGAAAATTGATAGTAATCTAACAAGATTGATTGGACACAAGATACATGGTCTTTTCGTACTCTTCGAAAGCATTAGCATTTCTAACTAAGATTATGTTCGGATAAATTTCTCAATAAACACTTATAAGAGAAAAAAGTATGAAGATAAAATGAATTAAGTTTCTCCCATAAGCTAAAATAAACATATGTACTTTAACTTTTACATAAGTTCTCTTTTTTATCCAAACAAAACCTAAGTTTATAGCTGTTGTAAGATGCATTGCCTAGTAGAAAAACATTTCAAATCTACTTCTCAAGGTCCCAGTTATTTGTTGCAATTCTACCAAGCGAGTAAAAAGCACTTCAAGTTTTCCTGATTTTTAATCTTTTAAAGGCTTTTAAGTAGAGTTACTATTTTATCTCAACATGAACTTCCGCTGACTGCCAAGTAGAATGTATGTATGAACTGGTGACCGGACAGCTGCCACCATGATCAAGTAGGAAAAAACTGAAAGGATAGTATTGCGTACCGGATAATGCTCGAAGGAACTTCGTGGCATGCTAAATGTATGATCCGCTGCGTCAGCAATGAGCAACGCAGGCATATTCTGAGGTTTGATGAGAAATATCTGATTAGTATCACACTGATAAATAACTTAAATAACAGGCAAAAATGAATTATGCAGGCATAGACACATTGACCATTAACATGCAAAATAGCATAGATACCAAGTTAAGATCTTTGGTTCGCTGATACTCACCTGATAGTAGGGAAAACAAGGAGCTTGAGGAGGTGGTACTGGTAACACTGGGCAGCCCCATGCATCTGCATGCACCTGCAAGATCAAGTGATCACAAGTCAAACTACATACATAACCACAATTCCTACATCACAAGCCAGAGAGCAAGGTTGCTAATAATAGAAGAAGAACTTCATATCCTTATCCCTGAATTCTAAAGAAAGAAACATTACCCCTGGAAATGGTTTCCAGTGCCAACTTTCAGCAGTAGGCTGCCACACGGGATAACCAGGAGAGCCCCAAATCTGCATGCCAGCCATTTGACTACCAGATTGTCCCCACATAGGATACACAGGAGCCAGAGGAAGGGTATGATTATAATGATATGGAGGAAAGGCCATGATTGGTCTTTGAGCACAATAGCTCCTTTCTCTTTGATTCAACCATTTCCGGTCTTCTTCCTTGGGCAAGATTTGTCTCTTATGCATTCTATACTTCTGGTTTAACATAAAAAACTAAGTGAGTCTTAGCTTGTGATTAAGAAACTAATCAATCATAACCAGTAATGTAAATAATGACCTGAAGATGGCTTGCCACATTATGCCTTGTCAATCCCTCCACTTTCATTGACTCCAATATTCGAGAAGGAATGGCTTGATCAATGCCTAATTGTTCCACAGCCTTCACAAATTTTTTGTGCAGCTCAGGCGTCCAGTCTACCTGAGACCAAAAACAAGTACCAAAACTGTAACTCCGTCGAAAGAGTATTTCTTAGATTTCCAATCAAAGACTAGTTAAGATTTGACAATTCCATTATTAGTTTTCCTTTAATCATCATTCATCACTTCATCATGATTATGAATATGGAATGGAGATATGTCTGAGCTTTCTTGATCAACTCCAAGAATGCAGACACAATAAATTGGGAAATTGACAGATTAAACAAAAGTTTGAAAACATTTTTCAGTTATGTGTGCCACACAGTCATTGTAATTTGCAAGCAAACAGTATGGGCAAGAGGGCTAGAGGAACAGAAACATGGTAAGAATGAATAGTCATAAAGCAGCTTACTTTCTCTTTTTCCGATTTGCTCTGATCTCACATGAATCACTATGAACACCTACTTTATTTGGAGATTTTGTATTTCTGTCTGTGTTGCTTAGAACCTTTCTTTTTTGTGTATGTGGAGAAGCAACACTCTCACCCTTGGAAGCATCAACTAAATCCACTTCCTCCCTAACCAAATTAATTTCACATTTCCTTTGTTGAGTACTTTCAGTTTCAGCATTCAAATTTCTATATGTAGTTTCGACAGATTTAGATTCTCCATCATGTTCCCCGCTTTCTTTTTTGTTGAGCAATTAGTC
>QUWT01000680.1:0-60263 GCA_004329165.1 Spatholobus suberectus | reverse complement strand
AAAGATACAACAAACACGTTACTGTGGACAGCATTAAGATCTTTAAGATCTCTAAGAAGCTCATTCACTCTCTATCCTAATGACACGACTTTGGGTTGCTTTGAGAAACAAAGGTTTAGAAGTCTATCCATATATTGAATGGAGTCCAACACCTAAATATGACTATAGTGATTTCTCAGATCATGTGAAGTATGAATAAGAAGTGAATAAAAACTTATGTGCTGATGCAAAAGTACTAGCATGACATCCGTACAAATATGAAATGGCAATTTATCCTTGACCGAGAGGAAGAAGTCATGGCAGCCACGGCAGCAGCCATAAAAAGCTAGAAATTATCACAGAAAATTTCATGTCACCAATATTTAACAAATGTTTAACGGTGTTAGTTTTTTAGGATTAAATTACTAAACTTTTAAATTATACAGATTTTAACAAAGTTTTGAAAAAACTAGAGGGATTTAACCGAAGGTTTGGTTTAATTATACGGACCTACAGGATGGTTTTAAAACAAAAAAGGAGTGGCCACCAATTTGCTAAAAGATTGGCTCCAATAAGAGAACATACCTTATAACGATTTTGGGGTTCAACCATTCGTTGATGATTAGGAATTGCATGACTTACCATTGATTGCGAGAAGGTATACATGGTACAAGATGAATGGCCGAGAGATGAGTAGGATTCCTCTTATCTGAAGAGTGGCCTCAAAAATGACATACATATTCCACCATACTCTAAGTGGAATGTTTCATGACACTTTTTTTTTTTTTTTAAATATGCTATGTACGTATTATAGAATGAAATATTTGTGAGGTGTAGGGAATCATGAGTGTGATGAAGCAATTTTGGAATTTGAAGGTCAAATGGAATGGTTAGAGAGTTCCATGATGAACAGGTTTCACTCGAAGTGGAGAAGTTGGATCAAAACATGTTAGTTTCAGTAGTTAATGAAAGCGTTGGAGAACAAAGTTTCACACGGACAAAATAGAGGAAACTAAAGTGAATATAAGTTGAGAGTGCTTAAGTTTATTAATCTGTTGACAGTGAAATTTTGCACTTTTTTTTGTTAACAAACATAATCCCATTCTAGATTTTGGAATGAGACATTTACTCCTTTAAAGGCCTTTAACCTCCTTTGTATACCCTTTACCCTAAATTTATGGTTAAATTTTTATTAATTTTGATAAAACATCTAAATTGAAACACATCTAAATTGAAACATACATTACATTACATATATTATCAGAATAGGGTTATCAAAAAAGAAAGGGTCATAGTAGAAGAAATCGAGATGAGAAGTAGAAGAAATGGGGGGAGAAGTAGATTTGCATATATGTAAATTATAGTTGGGAACATTGTAGTAATCCGTTGATCCGTGAATGTCGAGGACTTAGGATATGTGGTGTTTACAATGTCCAACCTTTTACATGGTACAAACTAGTATTTATAGACAAATAATTCCTAACTACTAATAACCACTACAAACTTCTACTAAATCTTCACCGTTGATGGCTTTTGTCTCTAATCTTTACCATTGATGACTTTTGTCTTCAATCTTCACCGTTAATGACTTTTCTAGTCTTGATGCTTTCCGAATCTTCAATTTTTCTGTTACCGTCTTCTCAAAGTGAGATTAGTAGAAAAGTTATATTTTGACACTTAATCAAAATAGTGTAATGAAATGCCAATTTTTAGCACTTAGTCGTAATGTTTCCTTAAAAGACCATTTTTTATTTTCTCAAAATGTTTTTTTCGATTTTCTCAAAAAAATGGTGATATTAATAATCTAAGCTATTTAAATAATATGGTACCTTCCAAACTTAAAAATACTAACTAATCCATCCACACACTCCTATAGGGCATGCCCTCCACAATTCAACATGGTATTAGCGTCCAATGACTTAACAGCCCGTATCCCACTCGAAAATTCAACAGAAAGTCCAACAAAAGAATGTTCTATTTATCGGTGGGTGGTGACCTTATGGTTCCCTACTTTTCCTTGAGAAAAATTAATCTTGGACAACTGCTCAAATATTCGATCAATTCAATGAAGGCTGTAGTTGTCACATGGAAGGCGCTATTGGACAGCATAACCATTGAATCTAACCTTTTTTTTTGTGTGTGTTTGATTTCTTAGGTAAATCCTTCTTAGTGACGACTTCAAGATTTGAACACTTAACCTTGCAGGTAAAGTTAGAGTCTTAGTCCATTTCCTCTGCAACCAGCCATTGTTTGATAAAGATAAATCTAACCTTTGCCCACTAGGAATCTTGACTATACACCGAATGGCTTCAATTTCAAATTAGCAACTTTGAAATAAGAGCCCAAGACGAGTATAGAGATATTCCACTAATCGAGTGCATCTACAAGTGTCTGACAAAGCTTTGGCGGGAAGGTTAAGAAAATAAGTTTCTTATTATCAGCACATAGGAATGTTGTAAGAGGCATGTAAATTTGTTAATTGTAAATGGTTTAATTACTGTCCCTATACTTGCATCATCCTACACTTAGAAACTATCTATTTAGTCCTTCCACGTACACTTTTGATATTGTTTTAGTTTCTGTCGTCAAGCCATAAAATAAAATTATCACAAAATAAATATATTGGTGGTGTAAAACCATAAATTGATATTATAAAATAAAAACAGCATATAAAATTTGTGGTGGTAATTTTCATTTTGTGATAGTTATTTCATGGCTTCACGACAGAAATCAAAACGATATCAAAGTACATGTATAGAAAATAAAACAGATAATTTTTAAGTATAAGAACCAAAGATGATCCAAAGAACCGAAGATTGCTAGCTCAAGTGGTTCGGCGCTTGAGCTCCTTAACCAAGGTCTGGGACTTGATCTCCGGCTTGGGCATGGAGTTACAACCGGAGGTACCACTTTACCTTCAAAGAGGCCGACCCGATGGAATGGAAGATTAGTTGGGTGCAAAAAAAAGCCTCAAATACCTCCTGGTCTAACAAAAAAAAGATGATCCAAAGACCAAATGAATAATTAAACCTTGTAAAATTGACAAGATTTCATTCACATATCTGGGAATTTCTATTGGTACTAATCTGAGAGAGTGTTTGTCTAGCTGTATTCCAATAATTGAAACGGTTCATGAAACGTTATCTCACTAGAAAAGAAAGCACCTCTCATTCCGGGATTGCATCATTATTAATTCGGTACTTTTTTGTTTCCCGGTTGATTTCCCCTCTTGTTTTTTAAAACAACTAAAACAGTTATAAATAACCGTACTAAAGAGATTATGGTCACAGGTTCAAGTTCCTACTCGTCTTGTTAGGGTGAGATAAATGTAAGTTATTCTATAAGTGTTTTTGAGCTTAGGGGGTTTTTCCGGTCTTAGACTGGGTACCATCTCCTCCTCCTAAATTTTCCTTCAGCTAAAAAAGAAAAAGGAGATTCTGATGGTGAGCAGGGTAGGCCAAATGAGGGATTTCAGGAATGAAAAATCTTGAATTGTTTAATACTGCACTGATTGGTAAGTGGAAATGGCATTTGGTAAATGAACCTAAGTGGCGTTGTGGAATGGGATCTTAAAATATCTTAATACATGGTAGATATATGCGAGCTAGGAAGAGAGGGATGAGAAGATGGAAGGGTCTTTATAAAAATGTCTGTATGGTGGAAGAATTAATAGAGAGGGAGGCTTATGATAGATATGGATTTAAAATGAAACTTAGGAAACAAGAAGGAAATTCCCTTTGAGTTTAGAGTTTATTATAGATAAAACCCAGACAGTTTTATATATGCTTTTCGAATGAGAATTGAAGTTTCATCTTTCAGATTATCGAGATGACACTTCAATTTTAATTGAAGAATAGTACTTAAAGAACCTAAAGAATTGTGTGTAAGTTTTTCACACATTATTTCTACACATACTTTATTTACACCTTTTTTTAGTCATTTTTTTTTCACATACATTTCTATCTTAAATTAAAAAAAAAGTCCAAAAATGTTGTTCTAATAGAATTTCTCATTTCATTTTGGCATGACGTGTGAATAGGAAACGAGTATCTCCCTGTTACTGTAGAATCTATGCAATTTCGAAGGATAAGGAGGCTTGGTTAGGTGGGTGAGCAAACGAAATATGGTAGTTGGGAGTGGAAATTGAAATGGAGCACGAGCAATTTGGAGTGAGAAAAATTTTTCTCCGACAACTCAAACTCGATTAATTCATTGTCAAATTGAGTGACAAGTGGTGGTGAAAACAAGAATGAGGTCTGCCTACTAAGTCTTGCCGAATGAAAGCACAACAATGAATGGACTGAGTTTTGTGCCAATCTAATTCCTTTGAAGTTGGCAGACAGCATGGAAGGCTCTATTGAAGGACAACATAACGACAAGAGCTAACCTATGGTCAAGTGTGTTTTATGTATCTCTCTGGAGGAGACATTACATCACATGTGTTTCTCTCTTGTAGGTTCTCATTTTTGTGGGTAAGAGATGCTATGAAATAAGGTTTTAAATCGGGTCGCAATTACGGTTTTGTCATGATTTTTGATATTGCAGATAATTATAGACAAATATGGTTGATGCGGTTGCAATTGCAGTTGCAATATGATCACATAGACTACAAAAACCTCAATGTTACAACCACAATCATGGTCGTGGACTGTTTTTATATAACCTTGCTATGAAGTGGAGTATCCACAAATACATGGACTGGTTTATCAACTCATTTTTTTGTAAATTAATAAAAAAGAAACTACTTGGTTAATTTGGATCAGTTCATTACATTTATTATTATAACCTATAACTTATGTCACACTTCTAACAGCAGTTACTGAAGCTATGCATGACTAGGTGCTGTACATTCCAAAAGAAGCAGCAAATTTTCCCTGAAAAAAGAGAAAGCTATACGAGAACTAAGAAAAACAAAATTACAAACAGAGTTAGGTTTATCTGATCAAGGTATTTTCCCTCGCTTCTGCATCAAATTTGATATTACAAATGCAAGTTGTTGCTGAAAATTTGTTATCTGGTGAAGGAAACAACTCAGGGGAATTCATATTCCAGTACTCTCCATTTCTTGTCTTCTGCTCAACCATGCCACCATCTTCACTTGAAACAGCTACCTTATCCAGTTGCACCAGATTCTCAACATTATATACAACATTACTAAGCATATCAGGGTGGAAGTAAGGACAATGGCTACTATGATTGCTGCTACTTGTGTGTTCGACAGCTGCATTCGCTCCTTCCCTCTAGCTTCCGAGCACAATGCTAGTGGAGGGCCACACAAGTGGTCGTTGTTCAGAAAGGAGCTTAATGGGAACCCTGAAAAGGTTGATGGAATGAGGCCGTGAAGATGGTTATTGAGAGATTTAGCACATGCAGGCTGGTAAGTTGACCAAGTGAAGAGGAACTTGTCCCTGAAGATGATTAAAGAAAGATCAAGTCTTTCTAGCTTCATGAGATTTCCAAGAGATGATGGAATCTCACCAGAAAAAAGGTTTCTACTCAAGTCCCAATATGACTTGCAACTCAGTGACCCCTCCTAGTTCAACTGGTATAGTAACCTGAGAGGAAGTTTCTCTGAGAGCCTTAGCTCATACAGCTTAGTGCATTGCTGAATTGTGGATGGAATGAGGCCAGAGAGACTATTCCTTTGCAAGTTGAAGACATTGAGTGAAGTAAGGTTTCCAATCTCTTGAGGGATTTCACCCGAGAGATTGTTGTGATGGAGAGAAAGCTTAAGCAACTTTGAGCAGCCACCAAGCTCAGCAGGCACCCTTCCATGAAAGTTGTTGGATGAGAGATCTAGCTCACCAAGTTCTTGTAAGCTTCCCAACCACGGCGACATTTCGCCACTCAATCTGTTATTATTCAGTAGAAGGTGTTCATTTTCTTGCAATTTGAGAGTTGAGGCGGCACCTGTCCTGTCAGGTTGTTGAATGATAAATCAAGGAAGTTTAGCTCAGTAAGCTGACCAAGTTCAGAAGGAATGATTCCTGTGAGATAATTGTTTGCAAGTCTGAGACGGGTGAGATCTCTGGAGTTGGCTAGAATAGAAGGAAATGGAACCTAAGAAGCTGTTGTTGGTCAAGTCCAAACAGTAAGAGAATTTGAACCAGAAAGAGGAAAGATACTGCCACTGAACTTGTTATTGGAAAAATTTATGATTTTAAGGTTTCTGAGAAGAGAGAGTGACTCAGGTAGAGGTCCTTCAAAGGAGTTGTTGTAAAGGGTAATGGTCCTAATTTGTGAAAGGTAACTGAATGTGGGTGGTATGGAACCTGACAACTTGTTATCTGCTAATGCCCAATAACCTGAAGCCTTTTACAGTACCCCATGCTTGGTGGGATTGGCCCTGACAGGTCATTTGCCTTAAATGGAGAACAGTTAAGTCCTTAGCTTACCTATAGTCTCTGGAATGGGGCCAGAAAAAGGTTTCCAAAGAAGTAATTCCAGTTAAGCTTGTGCAGTTTGTTACTCTCTTGGTATAGGTCCAGACAATCTGGTTATCATAGAGGTAAATGGTGTTCAACCTCTTAAGCCCTTCCAATCTCCACTGGGAGTTTTCCTGTGAAAAAGTTTCAAACAAGAACAGGGATTTCAAGCTACTTATATTTCCAATTTCTGGAGGTAGAGATCCAATGAAGCTGTTGTTGTTGAGCACAAGATCTGTGAGGTTCTGAAGTTTGTCCAAGCTGGATGGAAGTTCACCTTCAAAACTGTTATCAGAAAGGTCCACCTGTTGGATTGAGGAGCAGTTGAGTAGCTCCAAGGGAAATCTTCCAGAAAGTTGATTCCTAGCCAAGAACAGTTGCTGAAGTTTTGAACCTGTGAGGCAGAAGTTATATGGAATACTACCTGTTAAAGCATTATCAGACAGAACCATAGTTTCAAGATTCTGTAGTTCGACATTAAGGAGGGTTAGTGATCCCGAAAGATTGTTTTTGGATAAGTCAAGCTTCTGTAGCAGGCTCAAACTATTAAGCTCTGAAGGAATTTCACCATTTAATTTGTTTCCAAGCAAATTCAGGTATGTCAAATTGGAGAGATGACTCAAAGAGGTAGGAATTGATCCAGATAGAGTGTTATTGGCCAGGTTCAGAATTCTCAATGATTTGAGAGAACCCATAGAGGAGGGTATTTCTCCTTCAAGCATGTTGTTTGATGCTGCAAAATTTGGAGCTCTTCACAGCCTTGAATCTCTTCAGGTATGAGGCCACTAAGACTGTTCACTTGTAAATCAAGAGAAACAAGATGCTTCAATTTACCAACCTCAACAGGTATGCTTCCATTTAAGTTGCAGTTGGCTACACCTAGCACTGTCAACTCACTCAAGTTGCCAATACTAGGTGTGATTTCACCTGTCAACATGTTATCTCCTAGTCTAAGAACTTGCAACTTGCTCAAATTACCTATCTCTAAGGGAATGACACCAGAGAGATAATTTGAGTACAGAAGCAGTATTCTTAGATTTTGAAGCTGCCCAAGTTCAGAAGGGATGGAACCTATGAGGGAATTTGAAGACAAATCAAGTGCTTGAAGAGAAATGAGGTGACTGAACTCACCTGAATGGAACCTGATATTCCTGAGTCAGACAAATTAAGGCCTACAACATGTGTTTGATTAAGTGCACATGTTAGTCCATTCCAGCTACAAATATGAGTTGTTGGAGACCAGTTGCTCAGGGCTCCTAATGGATCAACCAGTTCTGATTTAATTCTAAGAAGCCAGTAGGAATCTGTTGTGTTGTCTCCTAGAGTTGCAACAACAACAGTGCACACTATGGTCAGTAGTAGAATGAAATGGCACATGCAAATGGAACCCATAGCTGAATGTTTTGATCAATATGAGCTTCATGATAAATAACCAGACACCAGGTAAAATGGTCCAAAGGGTATGCTTTAGGAGGATAATTCCATATATAAAGGAATGGAGAAGAAAAGTTAAGAAAGGCTCAAGTTTTGCAGGGTATAAATATAGGAATTCGAAAGTGATGGAAGAAATGATGAACAACAATTATACTGGTTCAAGTGCTAAGAAGATGTAAAATCCGACTATATATACTTCCAATGAAGCTACTCTGTTTAAAATCACAGACCACAATCCTACACTTGCGTACACGTGGCAAATGAAGAATTTCATATCAGAAAAAAAAAAAAAAGACTACAACATTTTACTTTTAGATAACAAGAAACCACATATTCTTATATATTTGTTCTCAAACAAGGAAAGTGTGATGAAAATGGAATGTTTTTTGGGTTTAAAATATCATCTTTATAAAAAAAAAATAAAGAAAAAGGGGGTTAAGGATGCCTTGCTACTTTTTCAATTTTACCACGGGATTTGGTAATTGGTACTTCTTCACTCTCGGCAACAAGTAGAGTAATTTAGGATTCTTTTGTAACTTGTATAATTGGGAACTAATTATGTAGAGATAAGGCTCATGATGGTTTTTTTATTTTTTATTTTTTATTTTTCTAAGAGTTATAAAGGACAAGAAGCTAATAAAGATATCCACTCGTGCCTAAGATAAAAGGTGACATACTAAGTGGGTCACTTTCTATTTCCTTTGTTGATCCTGAATTATTTTTCACACTGCCACTATACAAATTCATCGTATATTCACTGGGATTACAGAAAGAAAAAAAAATAGTATGATTTGACTTTACTAGAGTTCTGGTTGATTCAACTTCAAAAATTGTCAACTAAATGGGTATAAACCCATTATGGCATGGGAATACTAGATTTCCCGCAAGATCTTCAAGCTTGACATATACGCGCACTGGCCTGGCTGGCCATTACTGTCTGCTAAGCGTGACAAAATGCTGCAAATTATCTAAGGAAAGGACAAGCGCCTTAAGATTTCAAGAATGCATAATGGTACCTGAGAAAGTGAGTGAGTATTCATGATGATACATGCGAAAGTAGAAGAGCAATGATATAACATGCAGGCCATCCAGGCTTCACTAAAGTTGGTTAATCAAATTTTTCGGCAGAAATTAGTTATTAACAAAGCCTGTAGGTATTGGTAACTAAAAAAAATACAGGTTGATTTTTGGAAGTGAAAGTTTACGTGAGTTATTAAAAGTGTACAATTATACTGTTGCAATTAATTTTTAAAAACATCATGTCGTTAATAAGTTTGCCTTTATCAACTTTTAAATAATATATATATATAAAAGGAGAAATCAATTAACTTTGGTATAAAGTTAACTAACTTTTACACTATTTAATTAATAATATTTTATTAGATAATTGTTTTCTGAAATTTTACTGTTAGATTAAAAGTTTTTATTGTATAGATTATATTTACAAAATATAATATTAATTTAAAATTATTTAAAATATTATTTATATATTTCAAAATTGACGTAATATATATTTTTAAAATATATAAAAATAAGAATCAATGTATTCTTATAGTTATTGTAATTTTGACAAAATTTAACACAAATAAATAAAATAATATATAAATGGTTGAAATTATTGATAGTGTAAGAGTTAGTGTAATTTGTAATGATATAAGTTGATATCTTTTCTCTTTCTATATATATATTTTTTCTAACCTATAATTGTTCTATCTTTTATTTTTTAAATAAAGTATAAACATGATGTAATTATTTTGGCATGCAAATAAACTTTCTCAAAATTGAATTGGCATAACTTTACATTTGTTGTTTTCTCACTTTTCCTTTTTTTGTTTTTATACTAACAAATCCCACTGCTCATATATAGAAATTATTCTTTTTTCAGGTATAGAGATCATTAAAATGAGGTTATCTTTTTTAATAATTTTTTCATACACATATAATTATACTTAAAGGACATTATCTACTAACTCCTATTATCCTCTCTATATATAAATTAGAATAGTTATATTAAATGAGACCATTTTTAGGAATTATTCTTTAAATGAGTATTTTTAGAAAATTTTCTTCAACGAGAGTCGTCTTAAGGATGTTTCTTGACTTCTTATCTCTTTAATCTATCCGTTTCATCCTTATTTCTAATTGAATTTAAATATTTTTTTTTAAAAAAACTATCAATCGTTAAAAATAACCTTATATCAGATCCTTTCTATACATAATTAGAATAATGTATCTTAAATGAGGGCGTTGTTTGAAACTATTATTTACAGGAGTATTTTTAGAATTTTTCTTTGACAAAGCATTTTTAGGAATTTTCTTAACTTCTTGTCTCTTTAATCTATCCTTTTCAATCTTTAATTCTAATTGAGATTTAATATTTGTTTTTAAAAAAACTATCAATAGTTAAAAATAACCTTGTATCACAATAAAAAAATTTATTATAAATGTAAAATATCATTTATATGTGTAAAAAAATTTAGTTTTATAAATTTTAGTTATATAAATAATATTTATCCTAATGCACGGACTAAAATAAAATACTAGTTATACTTAAAAGGAGCATAACTATCTATTGAGGACTTGTTTGGTAGTCCAGAATAGATAGGATAAGATGAATATGATATAAGAGCAAGATAAGAACAAATAGGACAAGAACAAGATAAACTATAATTTTATTTAATGTTTGGTGCCATCAAATAACATATTAGATAAATATATAGAAAATATAAATTATATGTTTCAAATAATTAATTATTGTTTCGTTAAAATTACATATAATTGTTAAAAGTAAATTTTAATTTATTTTTTTAATTGTTACAAAACAATAATTTTAACTAAAGTATACAATATTATTTTTTATTTATGAAATTATTTTTCTTTAAATTATAAAAAATTTAATAGATTTTTATAATTAAAATTATTAGTCAAATATTTTTAAAAATATTGAATAATATGATTTAATTTTTAGTATTTAAATTAATAATATACTTAAATTTACATGTCAAAATTATTATACCACACACAAAAGATAATATGTTGAATACAAATTTTAAGTTATATATATTGTTATATTAATATATATTATATAAATTACTATATTTATATATATATATATATATATATATATATATATAATTTTTAATATGTTGAATATTATAATAAATATTATATAATATATAGAGAGAGAGAGCAAGAGAGAGGGAGGGAGAGCTTATCCTATTTTGTTGCTTTCTAACTCAGCTCTTGCTCAGGACAAGAAATATAGTGGAGCAATAGGATAAGATAAGACAAAGGATAATGTTATCATATCATATTAACAAGTAACATATTATAACAAGAAAAAATAGTTATATTATCCACCCAAATGGACCCTATTAGCTAACATGTGCATGCTTGCACATGTTAAGGGAGTTATTACACTCATTACAATATTTATTTCATTATTTTGTCTTAATCTTGAAAACTAATTTTATCTCTTCTAATTTAAATTAAAAAAAAACAAATTATCTCCTTTATTATCTTTTCTCTTCGTTATCTTCAATTTTTTTTTAAATTCATATCATTTATCTCTCTCATTATATCTTTCAATTATTTCTTTCTCTTATTTCCTATTTTTTTTAAAAACTCATACCCTTTTGAAAATTATTTCAAATTTTAATATAAAAAGTAGAGACAATCTTTATTTATCTGCATTTTGTTCTCTAATTTGTTCGGTTTTATTTCCTTTGTCCACGTGTGAAGCATGTTACAACCGTAAGTGTCCAACGTTATCGCTTTTGTATTCTGCGACCAAGTTGACTAGAGGGCGCAGGCGTGTTCTTTTCTCCACCCTACCTAATTTCATGTTAAAAAATGATAAGAAAATGAAAGAGGAAAACAACCGCCCAAGGTTTTTGTCAATTCCAGAATAGAGACGGGCTTCAATCTTGAAGTTAGAGTTCGAAATAGAGCCAATAACGTGTAGTTTGGCGTGTTACAATCAAAATATGTCGTATCAGCATACATAGATCCAACAAATTTGAGGGAATATTGCTCTAGTTTTATTACCAAGATTCCAAATATATGCAAGCCCAAACACTGAAGACAAAGTGCCTCGTTTTATTTTTCATTTTTCAAACCGTTACTTCGCTTCAGTGCTATCTTTATAACTCTCCACCTTTGTCCAGCTTCTCAAGATTCAAGCACTAGCAAGCCTTATATATGATTCAATGTCTGGCAGGGTTTGCCCATGCCTCATTCATAGCCAATTAGCCACATATCTAAGTCATATTTGTTAGAATTTTCGAATAATTAATTTAAATTGTGTTGCAATGAATTACTATTTTTAATTTTACAAAAAATAGATTTAAATAATTTATTTTAGTATATTTTAAAATTCATTAATATATTGAGGTTAGTAATGGACTCGATGCCTAATATTGATTAGAGTGGCTTAACAATATTAGCGTAGACCTTTATCCTAGGACTTTTAGTTACATATATTTCGACTTAATACCATTAATAACCCATGTAAGGGAAAGTGAGAGTTGTAACTCTTAGTCTTTTTTAGTTTTGTCTGTAATGCTGTAAAGAAGTTTAAGCTTATAGTTTACTCAAATTCTTCACCATTAACTCAATCCTACTCGTTTTAAATCTAGTCTTGTTAGCATGCAGGTTCCTTGGATTTTGATATTTCTCTCACATGCCTTCAACAAATAAGGTCTAACCATATTGTAAATATCATATGATTGTCAATGGATTGCTACACTTGAGTAATGTAAACCCCTAGTGACCGAGTGCCTTTCTCTTTTTTGGCTACACAACCAGTGCCTATTATCAGTCTATCACCTTGATCTAATCTACATGTTAGCTGCAAAATGCTTTTATTCGCGCCTCTGTCCCCAAAAACCACTTTGTGGTCATTACTGAAGTTTTTGGTCTTCAAGAAAGGGATTAAAAGTACACTATTTTTATTAAATACAAGAAGTGAAAATAAATAAAAATTAAATAGGAATTAAAATACAAAGTATCATATTTTTAGAGATAAAAAATATATTGAAGTCTTTTTATTTTAGGTACATTAGTCAGGAAGAATAAAAACTAAAAGAGAAATACAAGCAATACACTCTCTAATGCACCATTTCTAACACACACTATTATGGGTTAAAATTTGTTGAAAATCATAAAATTTGGTTGGTCTCACTTTTCATTTAATGAGGCTCTCTCTTGATTTTGTAATTTTTAAATAAATTTTAACTAATAATAGAGTGTATGTTAAAAAAATGTATTACAAAGTGTGTTGTTAACACTCCTCAAAGTAGAATCTAGAATCTAGAAAAAGGTTACACCATCAAAACCTACAGCTAAGAGGTGATGAACGGCAGGAGGTGCTTCCCATATGTCCCTAACAGAATCATGGCTTCAATAATGTGAATTTACAAAAGTAATAAGCCAATCGGTGTCGGTTTTATTTAGTCAATTTTTCAATCATGCATCACTTTGTTTGAATTTGGAATCCTTATTGGTTGCTAATTTGTACCGTCACTACACCCTACATCTTCATATACTCAAAAAAATTTAAATCTTTCGCAAATTGCTCCAGAATAAACTTGAATTTCCGGGTACGATTTGATTCTTCGATAATTTGTTTACTCTGGTTTCGTTTCAGGATTTTTTATTTTATTTTATTTTCTTTTGGCAATTATGGAAACAAACTATTTTTGAATCTATGCACTAAACATGAGAGTTTTATAAATTGGTATTTTCTTGCACTGCTTTAGCTATTAATCCGACATCTTGACGGACAAAGCATTTTTTTTTTATGCGTAATTGATCAAAGCATTTAAGTTTATTAAAGTTTGACGTCTAAAATAAACACTCGCCGGGCTATTTTACGATTAATCGGCAATCATTATATTGATTAAAATATCTGAGAGGCGAACCGAACCCAACCTGTCTTACTTAGAATGTATAAGCACATGAAATTTGTTCTGCCTAAAATATTTTCCACTATGTTCTTCAGTTTGCTATTTCTTTTATATGGCACTTGTTTGGTGATGAACAATTCAATCATATCTGACATTAATTTCAGTATGTCAAATTCAACTATAAGGTAACGATGAAGTATACAGCTCTATAAAGACCAAAGTAAAAACATGTTATTTTATGCATTATTAGATTTACCTGATCACTCGATCAGGTCACATACACACTTTTCTGTATATATTAATGTATAATTTTGTGGTCTAATCACTTTTTTATTCTTTTTGTGCAAATAACATTTTTCTACTCAAAAAGAACTCGTGTACTTCACTCAGAAACCCATGCCTTACCAAAACTAGAACTATAAATATTCCTTTGCCTCATCGGTATCCAAAGTCCTCAATTGCAAATTCTTGTAACCACCATTTTTTTATTCTAGACGAGTCAGAGGATCAGTGTCCAAATTTTCGATTAGATTTAACAGTTTTACACCACCAAAAATAAACCCAAGTACATCCGCATATTCTGCACGAAGATGAACTGGGGGTGTTTTGATGCGTGAGATGACATAGTTAACAAACTTTACAAGAAATTCTTTACTGCATAGATGTGGAAGAATAAGGGATAAATCTCATGAGGAAGCTAGACAGGGACCAAATGCAAATCACACCGAGGAATTGTAGGACATTTAGAAGGGTACCCAGAGAGCTGTTTATAGCCATGTTGTGTGAGGTCATCTCAGCTCCTCTAACTGTAAATGATAAAGCTGTCACCAGTTGGGCTGCTCTGTTTAGTTGATGAAGCCTATACACCTGTTAATAACACTTCATTACTTTATTATGAATAACATAATCAATTGAGAAAGGAGATCATAAGAATATTAGAAACATTTTAGCTGATTCAATCCAATAAGAGAGAGAGCAAACCTAATATAATCAAAATGTAAATTTAGACTATCAATTAGGCAAAACCAAATAAATTTACTTTACACTTTCTACCATGAAGACAAAATACAGAAAGTTAATCAACAGGGGGTTGGATTTGGATTGTCCTTACTTGAAAGATTAATGGAATAGCAGACCATGAAGGTGACTTTCGATATCTGGCACACTGCTCAAATGCAAATTGGACAACTATACCAACAAGGTATGGAGCAAGAGTTGCAGAGGCTGCAGGGCCAGTCCATGGCCAGACAAAACCCATAGTCACCATTGGAATTACAAGACTAAGCACCAGCGTAGCAACAGAAGAGACTCTCTGTCCCAATTGAGGGGGTAGAGTATCGCTACTGTTTGCAGCAGTATCCATTAGCATGGGTCTTCTTAAATGGTCTAGTAGAAAAAGGAATACCGCAACACCACAATAGAAAATTGCTTCTGTGAAGAATAATATGAGGAAATCTGGAGATAAAAAAAGATGATGCTTCAGAATTCAGATAAGAAAGCACAATTCAGATATAAGAAGTAAAAAAAAAAAAAAAAAGGAAAGAAAGAAAGAGAAGAGAGAATAGAAAAGAAGAATTAAAGCAAGCAATTGAACATTATAGAGTTTGAGAATGGATCACCTCACAACTACCAATGTTGCAGCACATAATTCACGAGAATTACACAAATTACAACTCTCCTTTTGCTTGAAACTCCATAAATTTCTTGAATTTCTAAACCAAGTTCAATTTTGAAAATGTTTTGTTGATTATTGATATTGAAGTTGCAAAATTATCATCCATTATGTGTCTGTACTCTGGTGATTTAGTCTCCATGTCTGTCCAATAAAATGAATGATGCCATTTATTTGTCATGAAACAAATAATTCCAAGTCAAGCAACGAGCATCATATCCAATTTCTGAACATCCAAACCGTTTTCCCTAGCATTATCCATCACCAACAAGCCCAAATACAATCAATTCCCCTTTTCTCCACAGTCTTCATCTGCAGATACTTATCCGTATTCATTCAAGGAGATGTTACTAACCTACTATGAACTACAGCCAAATGATAGAAAACACCCACATAAAAATAGCCAGTTAAGCAGATTGTTGCAGACAAAGCAATATAACACCATATACACACAACAGAGAGTCTTTCTTCCAATGAAAAGTTACCAGTTAACAAAGAGTCCTCAAAAATGACGGAAAGCACTTTGCGTAAATAGAGTGAAGGAAAAATGAAAGAAGCAACGAGGACTGCAGGCCCCATAAACCACAATACGCTGTTTTGACTTCTCTCTGAATTTGATAAAAGGATCTTACTATCCCTTCTGTATGGACGGTTATAAAATGATATTACACCTGATTTTCCATCACTCCCTGATAAATGAAAATATGAGTTGCTTGCAGGAGAGATGTCTTCTGCAATAGTATCATTGTTTTCTGGCACTAGAGCAGTTGTTTCAAGCTCAGTGTATTGCGACTGATCCTCAGAGACAACAAAAAGAGCATTATGCTGTTTTTGTAACCTTCCTTTTAAGTTCGGCATTCCATGTATAAGCTTAAGCTGGCATGATTTGTCTTACCCATGATACGAATGCAAAAACAAAAGAATGTTAACAACGACATATTCAAAGGAGTTCACACAAAATATATCACAAATTGCAGCTCACACTCTTCAATTTTGGTCCACGTGCAGATTAGACCATAAGGTTTGAAGTGTGCAAATGACCCCTGGGAACATCACACTTTGGGCAAAAAATACCCTCCATTAAGCAAACTGTTAACCATCTACTGGAGCTGTCACATGACAACAACAAAAAGGAAAAAAGTGGGAAAATTGAAAATGTGGTCCTAATCTAAAATACAGGATCCTTTCAATTTTTTAATCTTAAAAAATAATGTTGAGATCTCACATTGACTATAGATATGGCCAAAGCAGAGCTTATAAAGACTTGAACAATTCTCACTTTATAAACTAGCTTTTAGGATTGAGTTAGGCCCAACCCAAATTCAAGATGGTATCAATGGCCAAAGTAAATCTTATAAAGGATTGAGCAATCCTCACCTCATGAGTTAGCTTTTGGAGTTGAGTTAAACGCAATCCAAATTCAAGAAATAGCATAATTAATGGTTTTCTTAATAGAGGGTTTTTTACAGTGTGAAGTTCAGCAATCATTTGCACCTTTCTAGACCCATATGGTCTAATCCACATATGGGCCATAGTTCAAGAGTGGACTGCAATTTACACTAAAATTCCAAATTTCTACAACAAATATATTCAAGAAATATGCTTGGAATCTTTAAAGGATGAATAGGCAATTGATTTGGACACAATGCAGAATGTAGAAATTCAGGAATCAACCAATAAATAAGCAAGATACCTTTGGTGTACATTTGCAGCTGAGCACCAGTTAGCTGGTTGATAAACAACCCTTGTGATAGGCTCAACTAAAATTAAATGAAAAGAAATGATGTAAGAGTAAGGATAAATAAAGCAATACTCAAAGATACAGCAGTTAACAATTTTGAATAGCAGTGTAATGAAATGGATTTAATCCAAGAGAGAGCATTACTCAAATAGCAAATCACATGAATTGCTTGATTGGTAGTTTAAATATCTAACAAAAAATGTGCAATGTTGAAAATGGAAAGTGTAATACATGTCATGGGACAAGATCTAATCATCATCAACTTTCATAAAAAAAATAAAAAATTATGTATATAGGCATTAACTATAGCATGTATTATTTATATGTGAAAATTAATGGACTGATAAAAATTAAATAGTATAAACCATCATTAGCCTAGTAATTTGTCTCATGAAGCCTGTATGTGTGTGTGTGTGAATATATGTTGAGGGCCTTTTCACTCAAGCAAGTCCATCATATCTCTTTCTCATTTTAACACTGGTGAATACCAAACAGAATATAGTTTGGCAGTTAGCAATAAATTCTAGCACCCATGAGATTCATGGCTTTGTGCAAGTGACTAATAAATGAATTCCAAATTTTTTTCACTTGACATTCACATTGATCAAATTAATACACAAAAATATATTAGAATCTAAACATCCATTTGATCATGTCTCAGGTAAATGTAAAGTGTAAACACCCATTTGACACATGCTGTAGCAATTTGTTGTGCAACTTGTATCCAACATAAACCTAAAAGAATTAACCACCTTAAGAAACTTGAAAGACAGAGTGAAAGACATAAAGAGAAGAGACAGAAATTCAGTACTTTTACAAACCAATTACAGCTAGGAAACTCATCAAACTGATTGCTAAGGGCCCGTTTGGGGTGGTTTTTGGTTGAGTTTTGAAAATTTCAAAACTACAACCAGTTTTTAGTTTTTAAAAATTTGTTTTAGTTTTTTTTTCTAATTTTTGGTTTCAAAATAAACTCATTTTGAAATTTCTTATTTTGTTAAAATTAGTTTAAGAATATATTTGTGGGGTGACGACAGTGGTAGTGGTGACGACAACAATGATAGTGGCAGCGGTGGTAATGCCGACGGTGATAGTTGTGGCAGTGCCGATGGCGATAGTTTGTGACAGTACCGATGGTGATTTCGGCGGTGCCAATGGTGATGGTGGTGGTAGAGTCAATGGTGATGGTGACATTGCCTGTGGTGATGGCGGCAACGCTGATGGTCGTGATTGTGGTCATGGTGGTGGCAGTGATGATGGTAGTGGTGATGAAGCTTGTGGTGGTGGAGGCGATGCTGGTGGTCGTGGTAGTTGTGGCAGCAGTGATGGGTGGTAGTTGTGGTAGTGGTGATGGTGGTAAGTGATGCCAGTGGTGTGGTAGTTGTGGCAGCGATGATGGTGGTGGCGGTGCCGATGCCGGTGGTCGTGGTCATGGTGGTAGCGGTGGTGATGGTGGCTACGGAGATGGCGGCAGCAGTAGTGGTAGCAGTGACAGTGGTGGTGACAATTGCGGTGGTTGTGGTGGTGGTGGTGGCAAGAAAGGTTATTGTCAAAATAATAATGTGTATTTTTTTTTAAAAACCAAAAACCAAATTCACAAATCCTTTTTTCTTGGTTTTGAAAATGAATGTAAAAGTGTTTCAAAATTGAGATAAAAACCATTTCAACTCCATTTTAGCCAAACGCGTTTTGTTTCGAAAATTGCATTTGAAAACCAAAAACCAAAAACTCGCAACCACTCCAAACGGGGCCTAAGTTAGCTATGATCAAACTAATTACTGAACTTGCAGCCCAAACCAAATCAATACCAATTAGTTCCACCTCCTTCAACCACCATATAACTAATGCATCACATATCTTTTTCTAGCAGAGCACGCCATTGCACCACTGGTTGTAGATGATTTTTCAGTTGGTAATTACATAACTATTGGTGGAGTAAATAACAAAAAAACCAAGTTCCTTATTTTGTACATCCTTCATATATTGTATGAAGATCATGGTGTCAATTTATCTTCTTAAAGATTGTTTGAGGAAAGATCCAAATCCAATTTTCAAATGTACATTCAAAGCTCTCTCCTTAACTTCCGTTGTTTCTTTCCAAATGCAATTGAAACATACAGTTGGTGTAATTGTTCAAATAAAATTGACTAGGGTTACAACACTGTTATCCATGTAGCCAACCTCACCTAGTGGGATAAGGCTCTGCAGTTGTTGTAGGGTTACAAGGCTGCTAAAGAATGAAGATTTTAACATCAATCTTTGCAGTGCCAAAGGGCGAATAGAATACTAAAAATCTTCTTCACATGCCTTCTTCATTAAGCTACTTTTCCAAATAATAAATTAAAGGAATCAGTTTTCTGTATTTCCACTAATGATTACTTTCAGCCAAACCCTACTGCTGAAGCGAAATTCAGCAGCAACCCTATCCTATCTAAGACAATAGTATCTGCAACTTAAAAAAATGTAACAAAATTAACTGTTGATTCTTGAGGTTTAAAAGAGGAAGTTCTACTGCTCTAATTCCACAAATGAGAAAACATAAGCCTAACGCCACCGATGAAATACACAGCATTAACAAATGCATACATAATAATCAGTCAGTCTTAGTCAACCCATATAGGCAAGTACTATATAATATATATTATTATTATTTTTTGGGTCTAAACTATAAATATCTTTTACAGGAGACAATTATGCTCGAACTAGATAAGATCATTATAGACAACATTTCCAAGTATTTAATACAGCTGTATACCCAGACTCGAATATATAATAATATGTATTAATTATTATTGCCAATGAAAACTGAAAAGCAAAAACATTGTGAAATTGTAAAATTGGGGAACAAAAAGTAAATTGAGAAACAATTCCATAAACTCATTAGCGTAAGTACCTGGGCACCTCTCGTGCGTTGGAAAGGAGAAGAAGAAAGAGAAGCCGCTGAACAAGAAAAGGAGGAACCGAACTTAGCATTTGCCATAATAATAATACGCGAATGAAGCAAGCAACAAGAGCGCGGCGTCGAAGGATAGTAGGGTAACGCTGAGTCACCGAACCATCGTAACTTTAATAAATGAAGATTCAGCGAATATTAAAAACGCAGACACAGTCTGAGTCTTACAACGTGCGGCACTGCCCTCAGTCCTAGGTTTCTGGGTGTAAGATTGAACCAAACCCGTTTGGTTTATGTCGCGGAAGAGCCAGGCAAACATTTTACCCCCTTTTTTTTATTGAGAAATTTGGCTATGGGTAAAGTAATTTTATCTAATCACAAACTATCATTTACAGTATATTTATTGAGTTTTATAATAATTACTTTAAAAATTATATTAATTATTATTTCTTATTAGTTGACAATATAAAAGTGTTTATGCTAATTATGTATAATTATTAAACTCATTTTTAAATACTATAAATTATTATATTTAATTTATGTTTTCTTTTTCCGTCTCAAATATTTAATTGGGATATTATTTAAAGTTTATATATATATATATATATATATATACTAAAAGATATTATTTTTAATTTCTATATATAATTTAATATTATTTTTTAAACCCTAAGCTTAAATAACATCTCGGATAACAATTTGAATTTTAAAAAATATATAGATATTAAAAATAATATATTTTAGTATATATATATATATATATATATATAAACACTGATATTATTTTTTAATATCTAAAATATTTTTTAATTGGGATATTATTTAAAGTTTATATATATATATATATATATATATATATCTATATATATATATATATATATATATATATATACTAAAAGATATTATTTTTAATTTCTATATATAATTTAATATTATTTTTTTAAATCCTAAGCTTTAAATAACATCTCGGATAACAATTTGAATTTGAAAAAATATATAGAAATTAAAAATAATATCTTTTAGTGTGTATATATATATATATTATTTTTTAAATCCTAAGCTTTAAATAACATCTCGGATAACAATTTGAATTTGAAAAAATATATAGAAATTAAAAATAATATCTTTTAGTGTGTGTATATATATATATATATATATGGGAGGGATCAAATGACACCGGTGTAACTTACTCTAACTATTACACCATTCAATAATTTTTAATTGGATAATTTTATCTCAAAACCCACCGTTGGATTGAAAGCTCTTTTAACATAGATTATATGTACAAAATTTTATATTAATCCAAAATTATTTGATACGTTATTCATATAGATCAAAATGTAGTAGAACATGAGTCATTTGATTACCTTTTTATTCTTATTTAATTTTGACAAAATTTGACACAAACAATCTTGGTAATATGAAATTATAATTCAACGGTTGGATTGATAAAAATCACATTCTATATCAAGTTATTGAATGGTGTAATAGTTGGTGTAAGTTATATTAGTGTCATTTGATCCCTCCCTTATATATATATATATATATACAATTATAATGATAATATTAAATTATAATGATAATATATAGAAAAAATAGGCTACATTAACAATATGAAGCAATTTTACACTATCATTTAATCACAACCCACCATATATGATAAGTTTGTTGACTTTGATAATAACTATCCTAAAAGTCACATTAAAGCTGATTTTCGATTCGTTGATAGTGTAAAAGTTTTTATACTGGCAGTGCATATCAATTAAACTTTAATATATATGTATCAAATGAATAATGATGCTAATTCATGATATTTATGCATAACTTACACATTATTTGGTATGGGTAAAGAATAAAGATTGAAGAACAAAAAATTAGAGAAATAATTGAATTTGTTTCTTTGCTTTGCACGAGAGAGATATTAGAGAGAGAAAACAAATATATAGAATTCATAATTTTTGTTTTCTTCTCAATTTATGAGGAAGAAAGCTCAACACTCATTTGAATACAACAAAAAATTATTGTAATTATTTTTCCTCTTTAGCTTTCTTATAGTTTTTTGTTAAAAGTGCAATTTTGTTGTTTAAAAGAAAAAATATTTTTGAATTAAATATGTTTTAAGTCACTATAAAATAAATGAGTTTTGATTTTAGTCTTTGTAAAAAAATTTCTTTACTTTTCATCTCTCAAAAATATGAAATCATTGTTTTCAATTCCTACTATTATGTGACACTTATTAACTACATATATGCTTAATAAAAGGTCAAATAACTTTATTAAATGGCACGCACTAATGTCCATGGCATTATATTAGCATGTGACACTTTCAATTTTTTTTTAAATCTTTAAAATAAATGTTAGGGACCAAAAATAGTAATTTTAAATTTTGAGGGATAAAAATCAAGAAAAAAAGTTTTGTAGGTACCAAAACCAAAAACAATAATTTTAAATTTTAAAGGGATGAAAATAAAGAATTTTTTTAATAAATACCAAAATAAAAACTTATTCATTTTACATGAACTAAAAACATATTTAAGTAAACATTTTTTTTTATTCCAACTTTTTCATCCCACTAAAGAGAGAACTTAGTATCGTTTTCACCATTTTCTTTCCCTTTCTTCACTTATAACTAAACAAAATAAAAAAAAAAATCACTCATTTTACCTTTTTCATTCTCCTTCTTTTCTTTTTTATTATTTTTTTTCTCACCATTCTATTTTTCATGAGAAATTAAAGACTTAAATACACTTTTGGTTCTTTATTTTTTTTTAAAAATTCATTTGGTATTTTATCTTTTAAAATTGTCAATTTGGTCATTTATCTTTTTAAAATACTTTATTTTGGTCCCTTCATCAAGTTAAGAACAACGTCGTTAGTATTTTATGTCTAAAATAATTAATTTTAAACATAGTGGCGGTTCTTAACTACCACTATTCATAGAACCCATAAGAACCCTAAACTTCAACGAATTCAATTATTCACAATTGGAGCAACTTTTCAAGAATTGATTGATGGTTGTTTTGTGTCTCTTAGAGACGAACAAAAGCTCTCAAAGTTTGCAACAAATTACTTCTTACAACAAGAAAATTTTACGAGTATTGGTTGCTGGTGTGTGCATTGTTAAAATTTAATAAAATAAAATTATTATAGTGGCAGTTAAAAACTACCACTATGTTAAAATTAATTATTTTAAAACTCAAGTTCTTCTTCTTTGTCTTGCCCTTTTTTCTTTGACAAATCAATCTAAAAAATGAGCAAACTCAAAATAAATCTCAAAAGCAATTTTGTAATTCAAAAATGAGAAATCCCATTCGTGAATCTGAACAAAACCCATTCACAAATCTACCTGGAGTTGCTGCTGGGAAGTTGTCATTGAAAAATCGAATCGCTCAACAAACCCCAACCTCATCTTCATCACCGCTTGACTTCGCTCTTCTGCTACCATGCGCAACAACTGCAAGGGGAACAACTTGCTAATGAATGATTTGGGAACGGTTGGAGAGGGAGAGAGAGAGTGGTGGTAAATAGAAAACATAGGATTACAAGAAAAGAGGAAGAGGATTTGAGCGTTCATATTTGAAAGGAGGAAGAGGAAAGGAAAAAAGGGAAGGCAAAGAGAGGGAAGGGAGGAAGAAGAAAGGTAAAGAAAAAGAGAAAATGTTTTGTGACAGTTTTTTAACAATTATTTTTTAAAAATTAAACTTGTTTGTTATCAAAATTAACATTGCTAATAAAAAAAACCAAAAGAAAGTATTTTAAAGAAAATAAAGGAACAAATTGATGATTTTAAGATATAAAAAACTAAAACAATTTTCTTAAAAAAATAAAAAACCAAAAATAAATTTAAGTCGAAATATAACAATAAGTCTTCACTTACCGGTTCCGTTAACCTTGTGGGCCAAGAGAAGAGGGGAGCAATTATTTTATTTTGTTTTGTTTTACTACATGGCCTTTGCTCCACACCCGAGCTATTTGTAAAAACTTCGGTCATTTGGAGCGACTATAAAATTAATTTTCAGTTCAAGACTTAGTCACTCTTGTTCTGTCCTCTGGGCCGGGACTTGGTAGCACTCGTAAGAGGAGCAATTATTAGTGTTATTGTTATTATTATTTAGAGTTAGGGGTTGCAGAAGGTGGTGACTTGACTTTGTTAGAGATAGTGACAGAGTATGCTTATGTTGTTGTATGGAGTGAAACAGAAGAAGCGGGATCCCAATTTGCAAATGCAAAAAAGATGAGTTTGGAAGAGAGAAACAAAATGGCGAGCGTGCCTTCACCTTCTCCCCCTCCACGCTTCTGCCTCCCATTCCCTAACAACCAGGTGAGTCACTCAGTCACTTCCCGCTCTTCAACCTCACGCATTCGCACGCGCCTCTATGCTATTTATTCCCAGGGTTTGTTTTCGAAGGTGGAAGCTGCCACAAATAACGGGGTTTCTCACGTCGATGATAAAAAACCTAATTTTAGCGATGGTCTTGAGTAAGTTCTTCCTTTTTTATTTTATTTTATTTTTCCTTCTGCTTTGCCCTCATTATATTCACTGTTGATTCGGTGTACAGATAACTTTATTTTTGTTTTCAATTTTCTGGATATCTTCAACCGAAAAGCTTTTTATTTTAAAGATGTTCAAAATTTCAAGTGACTTTCGTTGTTATTAATTTCTTGCGATGACAACATTGTCTGTATTTTTTTATTTTTTTTTTTTTTCTCGTTAGTGAATGGATCTGCATGCATCTTTTAGGTTTTGTGACTTGTGTGTTGTTTTTGAACTTGAAGCTGGGTTGTAATTTGGTGAGAGAATAGTTAGAAAATTTAGCGTGAAAGTGTTAGAAAATACAGCTACGTACTTTTATTGATTTGACTAAAAGTACATTATATAGGGCGATGTTAAGTTTTCATTGTCGCTGTGGAGGATCTGATACCACCACCGCGGGTATTGAAATTGAACAACATGGATGCACCAGAATAGGTGTAATATTTGTAAAAAAAAAAATGAAGAGAGAAGGAGGGGGGAAAAGATGAACAAGGGTGAGAACACGTGGATGAGAATAGTCATAGAAATTTTAATATGAATTTAGGAGAATAATGCATATTGCTCCAACTTTGATTCTACAATGTTCTTGTTGGTCAAGTGCTCAAGTTTAGTGACCCTACTTTTTCACCCTCTCTGTCTGGGCTTTATTCTTCTTCCTCATAGAAGATCATGAACATTTCCTAGTGCGTGTGGTCTCCCATAAGGTGTTTCCACACCCTTTAGACGCGAGCCTTATCCCCATATAGAGCTTCAGTTGCCAACTAAGCCAAATAGATACAGTGTCAAGGTTCAGGCCTCAGTGGCAGCAAAATGTTTGAAATTATCTTACATTTGGCAATAGATGTGATCAATGGTAGAAGTATTTCAAGCCATTTTTGAGATACTGATGAAGGATAAAATATAGTACTTTGCATTGAAACTGGCATTGGTATCTGCATATAAAAACAGCTCATTTATATATTTAATTTCTTTCTTTCTTTCTTTTTTCAAGAATGAAAATCTCCTTTGAACCCATTATTTTTATCTTAGCAATCTGTAATATTAGTTGGAAGCATAAAACTTGATATTTGTTTGTACAACCATACTGCTATGCCACTTTCTATTGTGGTTGTAACTTAGTCACATCCTTTGGTGTATTTGGGTTCAACACTATAAAATTTATAGTTACGTATCTTGGTTGATTTTGTATCATATAATTGCTAATTCATTTCTTCTCCATTGTGTATGACTGTATGGTTTGGAAGCAAAAAATTCTTTAATATCTGCTTGTTCTGCATATATATAGTCCGTTCAAATTCCTCCTTACCATAGTGGTTTAGGAACACTAGTGCCATTTCAGTATCTCATGGTGCAGAATGAAATTTCCCATTGATATTTTTAAATAAATTCAATTGTTCATGTGATCTCTTTAGTCTTATAACTTCATGGTCAGTTACATAGTCATTAGTGTGTCCATTACATAGTCATTAGTTTGTCCGTTATATAGTCATTAGTTTTCCTGTTGCATAGTCATTAGTTTGCCTAATATGCATATCACATTCACTCTCTTGGAAGCTATTCCAAATGAGTGACATTTCCCTGCACCTCTGTTATTAGATTTAATTCTTCTTCCCCTTTATTTTATTTTATTTTTTGGCACAAAAGATCTATTTTAGAATGCTGTAAAGTATGTGCCTTATATTTTAAAAGACATAAATCTAATCTAAATTCTCTGGATTGAAAAGTGTTATTAGCTGCAAGTTCTTTGTCTAGATTAAAATAATTTATCATATTCTTCCATTTCCAGTCACTTGGACAGTCCACAGTGCATTGAGAGGTTCAGAAAATATGATGATGAATATGCTCATCGTTTGGTGGCAAATATTTCTCCAACAAAAGCCTTTGTGGAGGTATGCAACATTAGCTGTTTAAAAAGGGATATGCAGATAGCTCAATACGCAATATAAGATGTTTGCTTTCCCCGCTACTAGTATTACAGCTTCCTTTGATTTATGTGTGAAGAGTCCATTGTGCATACCTTTGTTTACTGCAGTTTGTGTGTATATTGCTTTAATTTATTATTATTTTTTCTTTTACCTATAAGAGCCCATTTGATTGTTTTACATTGCAGAAAATAAATTTATTATTTTTGTGTTTGCAAATTTATAAGATGGACTCAAACAATGATAATGGAGAGAAATATCAATTTTAAATGGACAAATGAGTATGAAAAGATTTTCTGTGAGCTTTGTATCAAGTTAAGAATGGATGTGTATCATTTAAGTGGAAAGAGATCAATCAAGAGAATGAGGCCATCATTAAGTGAAGATGTGTATACAAAACTTTGAAAAATAACAATGACTAAATGAAGAAAAATAAGTATGACTTATTCAAGAGAGATTTATATAAAAAAATCACATGAACATGTCATTTTATTTTTATGATCTTATTTTACTTAATAAAAATATTTGAAAATAAAAATATAATTCAAAAATTAATATTTTAGTTTTTGAGATGACAAATAATTTAAAATAAATTAAAGTAATAATTATTTTAAAATATATATATAAACATGTTGTTTTATGTCATTTATCACCTAGTTCAACCACTAATTTTACCAAACACTTCAAATTCAATCAACTATTAACTATAAGCTCATTTGCTATTAGCTAGCCCGTTCGCTATTGGAATAAAAACATGAAATATTTTCCTAAAGCAAACAGGTCTCTATCTTTTCTTCATTCATGATGTAAGTATTTTGTTCAGCATTTCTCTCCCTACAGCTTTAATCCAATATAGCTCTTGGAATTTAATGAGATGCGTTTGTATTGTTGGCTCCAGACTACTGTGTTTGGCAATGTTTACCATAACTCTACATTGTTGATATGATTGATATGATCATTTGCATCTGAAAGCAGGGTAGAAGCAAAATTGAGGACTTCCGACTTCATTCCTTTGTTTCTTGCCAACTTTTTATTATGAATTTAAATCTTTATTTATATGTTGAAATATAAGTTTTAACTTCCACAAAAAAATCCAGTGTCAATTGATAGTAGATATAATTTTTTGCAGGCAACATATTTGATGTGCAAATAACAGTAGGTGATGAAATCATAAAGTCAAGCAGGTAAGCATGTGTTATGAACTAAAGCATCTTGCATGTTCCATGTTAGAAAAAAGAATGACTGATTCAATGTTGTTACTTTTTCAGCCTATGTATGTGAAAAATAAAGTTCAGTACAAGAAAGATAGGCCCAGTCCCATTATACAAAATAACCTAATAAGCTTGTCCATAAGCCTTTTCTCTAACATTCCAGTTACTAATCCATGCTCCGATATTTTTGTCTAGCTTGGCTTGTTTCAGGTCATATGCAGATCCTGTAGTAGGTTTTGAAATCGAACGCATCAATGGATCAACTCCACCAGCAGATTCCCAAGCTAACCTCCCCAATGGGAAACACATGGTGAAGAAGAACTGAATTAACGTGCCTTGAGAAGCATCAATGCATGTCATCATAGAAAAGTTAACGCAAATCAAGGCATTGTTATTACCAGGAATTTGGAACTTACGACTGAAAAGATGGTCATGACCTCAACCATCAATTTCCTAGCCTAAAAACAGATTTCCCGTTCATGCTTTTGTCAATTATGTGTGTTAAGGGCTACTATTTATATGATTCAGTATACTGATCACAAAGTGAATAATTCCACCAACTATTTAATTCTGCATTCGACATCCATTTTTTAGTTGTTTGTCTTAGCTAGTGATAAGTATAGTATAATGAAAGTCAATACCGATTGGTGCGGCTCCCAATTTTGTGCTTGTTTTGATACAGGCGATCATCAGTTTGCATTTATTAAATGAAGTTACAAATTTCATTTTGTTTGGCTTAGGTTCCTCTTTTCAAAATTCATTCCGAGTAGAATTGATATTGAAAAAAAAGGAATTTTTAATGGAGTAAAAAAAAAAAGAACTGATTCTAGGTTGCGGGATTTATCAAATTTTCAATTACTTACACTAAAAGTCATTTTACTTTATCCTGCTAATAAAGTTAAGGTTTAATTAGTTATTTGGTCTATATATTTGTATCAACCTTTTGTTTTGATTCCTATACATAGAAATTGTGTTATAGTTTTTATATAAGCAAATTTTTTATATTTTATTCCTTGTCACTAGTTACCAAGTATTTTTTTTAGTTTTAAGTTTTCTAAAATCGTCACAAAATTGAAATTGATAATGTAAAACAAGAAGAAATTTTCTAGCAGTTGTGAAAATACCACAAATTTAAAAAGTTAATTGTTTTTGTGACAATTGTACTCAAATTGTTGATAGTTTTACAATTGTCAGAAATTTTCTTGCCGCTTTACACCACCAATTTTAATAATGACGGTTTTAAAAAACCTAGAGCTAATGACATTACTTAACTAAAGACAAACCCAAACATAAATTTGCTCATACAAGAACAAAAACATAAAGATTCTATACATAAGGACTAAAATGAAAAGTTAGTACAAATATAAGAACCAAATGATTAATTAAACCTAAAGTTAATTTTGATATATTCACTTCACACATGGAAGCAAGGAGCAGATCCAACATTATAGTTCCAAGAGGTGTTTCCAATTTTCCATGTCGAAAGACAACTTCAACTTTCTCTCCCACTGTTAGATAATCCCTCCAGATCCCCCAGAAAATCTTTAAACGAGAGGTGCTTCATCATCTCTGCTTTCTTCCCTCACTATGCTAGGTAATTCTACAAGCAATGTACTCTCCGGATTCTGGCGGGCAAATGATAGAACCAGTGGGACAAAAGCCCCACATCATAAAACATATCATCTTAGGGCTATTCTAGTGGCTGACAATGCATGAACACTCACTCGGCCTAGCCTTATCAATCGCCAATTCAACCAGGACGAGGTATAGCCATATCTTCATCCACCTAACAACATAATGGTAGATAATACAAAGGATAGAGGGAGGGTTAGGGGCAAACTCTGCCAAATGACCAGTTGCAGAACAGAGTCAATATCGCACAGAACCTCGAAACACAAGCAGTGATTCAATAACAAAAAAAACAAAAAGCCGAATACAACCTAATCTAATAATAAAGTAACGTTTTCAATATAACATGAATTAGGAACTTAACTTCCTCATGACCATTAACTTGCTCAAAACACCAAAACCCCAACAGAAAATGGGATTGGCCATATCTCATTTAAAATTTCAACGCTACGGAGTATCCTCTCCTTCATCCCTCTTTAGCCTTTCTGGAGACTACCCCTAAGAATATTTTCAATTTTCAAACCTAAATAAGATTAGCCCTCTTCAAAAATCTGATTGTTCGACAATAATAGGGCCATATTGATTCCACATAATCGAGATACATCTCCACGATCCATTCCTGCAATTCTTTCAACTTTCTTCTTGTTAGCTGTTTATAGTCTCTATTTTTTACGCCCCATATAGGCTGCAAAACATAAGTTGAGATATCCTCTTTGAGCTTGCCACGAAAAACGTAGCTGTAGGCCAAAATGCAGTAAGAGGGAGAATTCTTAAGTAATTTGACAGTCTGTTTGAAGCTGAAGACATAGAGTGCACACAGCCAACGGATTATCATGACTTGGATAGCCACAATGAGTGGCCCCAAAATCCACAAAGGAGTTAACTCCTTGGAAACTTCAGCACCATATTTTACATTAACAGCCAGGTAGAAAGGAACGCTGCAGATAAAAAATAAAGTTAGAAGACATATAAAAGCATTGTTGTGCCATCAAATGCTGTTGGCATTGTTTTAAAGGGAAAAAAGTTGAAGAATGATGCAGAACCTAGATACATACTATATAGATTAAGCAGTAAGCATGTCATACACTGGTTCATTCATATTTTCCATAAATTAAATTCCGACCTAAAGTTTGCTTCAATCTAGACATCCAAGTTGACGCATGATGAAATGAAATGCATGACAAGCAGACAACAAATTAACTTTAAGACGACATAACAAAGCATGCATATGGTATGTTCAACAAAAAATGCAAACCCGTCCTCCTTTTACAAGATTGCATAACATGCGGAGAGGAAAAAACCATCACACTTACAATATCAACAAAGGAATCTTTATTGCTGCATCCAGGGCCAGAAAATGGGACCATGCCACCTTCAAAACCTCACCTCTTCCCTTAATTTGAGTCCCTTGTAGAGTTTTTGGTAAAATCCCTGATGCGGTTTTTTCAAAAATTTCCTCCACTTTTTGGCTTGACGGTTGTGTACGCAACATTATCAGCCATTTATTGAAAAGTCTATGAATAGCAGATGATGTTGCAAGGTTATCATTTGTTTCAGATGCATAAGAGAGTGGAACATTGTGAGCTTCCCCACTCTCTCCTAGTCTAACAGAGGTCTTAGGTGCCTTCAACCGATTAGCCCTGATTCCTGAATCATCATTTTGGGTGCTGCCTTTGAAGCCTGAAATCCTCAAAGGTTTGAGCTTGGATACACAAAAGCAAGGAGGCCCTACACTGGAAACAATAAACCCTTTATAAGAAGCAGAACTACAAGGTCATGTGCACTTAGTTCATGCATGTTTCTGCATGTGCAACAATCACAAGGGTATGCGACTTAAAAAATTAATTGTAATATTGAAATCAATAAATATGAATTTATATAGAAATCATTAAGTACGAATTTTAATATTGGTATTAGAACAGAGAGAAGACACATAAGCGATGCATCAAACATTTGGTGTATGTAATTTCTCACTCCAGAAATCATTTTCTGTGCACAATACGAACCTCTGATTCTACAAGGAAAAGAAAACTATTTTAGGATGACAAAAATTACTTCAAGAGTAATGTAAACATAATCAGTTCATCAAGACTTGTATTTTTTATTTAGTCTTATTTCAAGGAAGCCCCTTAGAGTTGCATTGAAATTTGAAATTTGATTATGGCTATGCTAAATCTTTATCATAGGGCCACCTCTTACTGAAAGACACTTCTATCATTATATTATCTAGTTCTAAACTTCTTAAAGTGACCCACACAACAAAGACCATATTTAATTTCCATCACCAGAATACACATATCTCCACCTTAAACAAATATTCCGCTTTACTAGGCAATGCCAGTCAGTTCTTCCAATCATATGATGCTTTGTTAAACCCTGCTTCAACTTCAGCCTTTTGCTCCATGGCAAACGCCTCGACGAAGATGTCACATACAAACCCTGCAGAAAAGAAAGCAAATCATCTATAAAGTTCATAATTCATATACCCAAGCATTCAAAATGTGAACATGTAGATTTGTGATAGCAAAACCAATATCCTATAAGAAACCCAAAACACCCAATAAAAGAGACAACAAGACCAATTAAACTTCAGATAAGGCAAGACTTGGTGAACGAGAGAGATGTATATAGCCTCAAGTCTCAACTTTCAATAAAATTTTGATCTTCCCACCCCAGGATATTTCAAAACTAAAGGGTAAAACTTTGATGGTCCAATTATTAATTATTAAATTCGATACAAATACAACAGTTGAATCCTTAACCACCAGAAAACAACACTGGACGGTACTAATACCATACCAGATATAAAAATTGCGTCCTCCAAAACTAAAATTTGAGAGCATCTTTCTCCAGTGAAAAGCTAGAGAAAGTACAAATGCCACATGGACACTAAACTTTGGCGATAATAAATCACATCATTTGACATTTTGCCATTACTATAGTCACCAATTTGACTAGCAACAAGCATAAAACTCGATAGCAATGGTAAAACAACATTGGAAGCAAAAATAAACAAATTCATAATCCAAGTACCTGAGGTTGATGTGCTACGAAGGCCATTTTACGCTTTTATCCTTTATCCAAACCACTCAATAAACAGGACCTATTCAACAATGGAGTTAAAGATATATAAATAAAACATTAAACTAACAACGCAAACTATAGAGGAGGTCAAATTACACAAAAATTGTAAGAGTTTTACATTTCAAATTTGAGAATCGAATGTGAAATAAATTATTGTCATTGATTTTCTAAGAAGAAAAAGAGCAGGATTTGTGGATAAAGCGAAATTCGGAGAAAAACGAAAGAAAGGAAGGTACCGTATCGAAGAACGATAGTGCAGAGTCGGTGAGAGAAGGAATTGAGATGGTTGAAGGGTGCGGGTGAAGGGAATTGCAAGTGTAGAACCCTAACCCAAGCAGAAAGAAGAAAGAAGAAAGATGAAAGAATAAATGATATGATATCGGTAAAACACGGTGCCACCACCCCTATCTCTTCTTCTTCCCCTATTCTTCTGTTTTGTTTTGTTTTTCTTTATTTATACGAGAAATGCGAATATATTTTGGAAAATAATTACATTTTAAATAATTACTTTTTTATTAAAAGTTAAAGATTCTGTTAATTTTAATTTTTTATGAAAATTATTTTTATTTCAAAAATATTTAGTGTGTTTGTCTAATTTTATCTAAAAGTCAGACTAAAAAAAAATTTGAGAAGTTTTGTTGTTCTTTTACAATTCATATTGTACCAAAAAAAAAAGCAACTTATTTTAAGTAGCTTTTAAAATAGCTGTAATTATATTTGTCCTTTAAATGAAAGTTTTTTTTTTTATAATTGTAACTAAATAAAATATAACTTTTACTTTGCATAAAATCTGTACAAAATATAATTACTTTTTATACAGCCTGATAGCCACTTTTTCAAAGAGTTAAACAAGTAGACCAAAATTAATAAAATTAAGTTATCATTTCTTTAAGTTAATTTAATTAAACACACACTTAATTTTTAACTCACAAATAAATTTTTTGTACAAAATGATATTTAATAAATAAGGAATGAGAATTACTAGATTTCGTGTAAATTTTATTTAATAACTAAAAATATGTTTAAAAGAATGTATAAAAGAAAAAGAAGTGACATATGTTTAATTTAACTTATTTTTCAAAAATATTTATCTTTAAGTTTTTTTAAAAGAGCAATAAAAAAAAATTGTTACCTACAACGTTCAAGTCTATAGAAGGGATTAATTCTCTACAAAGTAGTAAATTATATTTCAAATTTTTCTAGGAGAGGAATTCACATTTATTATTGGTGGTGTTGATGTAGAATTGCTAATGTTGATAGAACTCTGAAATAGCTTTGATTAAGGTATGTTTCTTGTTAACCAAGATCCAAAGTGTATGAACGAAGAGGATTCTTCTTTTCAACACAGCTCGGATGTCGAGAATAGGAGTGGGTAACTATAAAAGACAATTCAACACTTAATATAGTAGCAAATTTATAAGAGCGACGATGTATAATAACTGTGTATCCAACACTATTGATGTTGCCTATTTTATAGGAATCTAAGATGGACTAGATTCCCTAGCACAAGATCCAATGTCTCTAAAGGAAAATATTACCTTATTTTAATATAGTGGTAATAAAGTAACTTTGTTCTAGACTTAGGTGTGCTTTCTTGTTCTTAGGTGTATCATAGTATTTCTGTGCATGGATAGAAGCATTGGCCGATAGCACTTGGTAAATTGGACTAATTTTATCCTTTAGGCCAAGGATCCTATTACACGAAAAATTATTAAGTGGCTCGAGATTATCATGATCCATATGAATTTGCATATAACACATAATTGAGTGTTATTCATTCTCTTTCTTAAATTAAAAAAAAGAACAATATGTCACATAATGATCAATTGGGACCATAGACACATTGGACTATCTAATTATTTCTCCTATTACACAAATTGAGTCACGACCTTAGTCCAAAACAATTACTTCCTCCGGTCCTTAATATAAGATACTATTTATAAAGGTATTGATGGTCCTTTTTATAAGATGATTTACAATTCCTATAAAGCATTTAATTTTTTCCTCCATTATTTGTCCTTATTAAAGACTTTGAGTGTCTGTCCTTTTATTTGATAATGGTGCATAATGCATATGAACTTTAATGTCTTCAAGTCACCCATAACAAATTAATGATGGTTAATAAAGGTAAAATTGGTATGTTATAATATTTTTTTAAAAAACTAATAAAACCAACTAATTTAACTATTTTTATTGTTTGTGTAATTTTGTTATATGTGCCTTATATTAAGGATTAGATAGAGTATTTTTTTCTATATACAATGGTCGTAGTGAAGTTAAAACTTATGACCTTATATATACTATCCCAACCCCCACCACTAAGTTGACCCTAGTGGGTTAGTCCAAAACAATTATCAAACTATATTTCAAATAAAATTGTAACCAATAAAAAATGCATAGGTGATATTTAACATAAGAAAATTTTCATTCTCGACTTTTTTTTTTTTAAATGAGATTTCCATGAATAAGATTTCTGAGCAAATTTATAAAATATATCTTATCATTGTTTAATTTTTCTAAGAACAATATATTTATTGTAAAATATCATGGAAAAATTTAGTAATTTCACATTAATTATCACCAGAATATTTTATTCCTACCTATAAAGATGGAAAGATTTCATTTTCACATATTTAACCATCTTTCATTGCCAAATAATATTTTTATTCTCAGCTAATAAATACGAGAATTTTTTCCTCAGAAGACAACTTTTTCAAGAATGTTAATATATTTATTATACCAAACAGGGAAAGAAATAAAATTATTTCTCAAAATTAATCTATTCCCAAACATACCAATCCTGTAAAATGCTAACAAGTAGGATGTGAATGGGGCAGGGCAGGTACTGTTCTCCAGTATCCACCCATATTTATACGGGTATCTATTAATCTGTATTCATGAATTTTATATATATTTGTAAATATTTGTTAAAATTTAAATTTTAAACAAAAATAAAAAATAAAATAAAACTAAAAATAAATATTTTTGAAACATATATTTATAATAAACAATAATTTTGTAATGATGAAGGGTGAGTTACAAGAGTGGTTCCAGCAGCAGATATGAAACTACGAGTCACCGGAGAAGAAGCGTTTAACAATGATAATGCTGGAGAAGGAAATAGAACAAGATGAAAGAAACCATTCCTCTAAACAACTAGAACTCTTTTACAAAGTAGAACAAAGTAAACGAGCAATAAAAATTTATGTTGTTTAAATTAATTTTACATAATTGTAACTAAAAAATAACTTTATATAATTTTTTTATTTTATCAATATATATATTATTCTATTTAGTGAGACAATTAGTTTTAAGTAAAACAATTAGTTTTAAGTAAATTTAATTTTTTTTTTTATCAAACTACTTCTACTTTATTTTTAAAGCTCTTATTTTGAACTTTAACTTTAAAGTAGCTTTTAAGCTCAAAAAAAAAAAAAAACAAGCTGAGTCAAACATAACTTTATCGTTATTAATTTAGCATTGACATTTGTCTATATATGTGTGAAGTGTCAGTCATTGAAGAGTTTAATTTCATACGAATGTTAATGGAGGGCAGTGTCAAATTAAATTATTTATAATATAATATTAAGTTATATTAATTATATTTTTATCAATTATTTTATATTAATTAAATTAAGTCATACATTATTTATAAAAATATATTTTATAATTCATACAACAATTTTTAAAATATTTTTCATTCAAGGTAAATTATTGATAATATTTTAGTAACTTATACTGTATTTTTACCAATTGATTTATTTAAAATATAAAAACATATTTTATAATTCATACTTAAAAGATTAAAATATTTAATTTTCTTTAAATTATTTTTTCACATTTTAATGACATATTCATGAGTCATATTTAAATTAAAATTAAAATCACTTAAAAAATTGGTGGTTTTTCCTAATTATGACTTTCCTTATTTAGTTTCAAAATAGAATTTTAGCTTTTTAAAATACTATATTTTTTTTGCATCCAATAAAACTTTGTAGTAGCGAACACATGAAAGACATAATTAAAAAAGATAAATTTCAATATTTTATTTATTAGTTAAAAAAAGAAACCACAAATTTTACATGATTAAAACTAAAATACAACAGTCCTATAGGACTTTACAAAAAAATCTAGCATTTACTTAAAGTTTTTTACACATCAAATTCTACCTAGATGCAAGACTTTCTGCACAATTACTCAACTTTTTCAAAGACTACCTGATATCAAGCACAGAACTCCTAATGCAGTTTTTTTTTTTTTTAGCTTATAGACATAAAAAAAATTACACGTTATATATGTAATCTAAATTCAAGCCGTGCACAAAATCACTTGAACTTAGTCATACAATGGAAGAATTTCAAGTAATCTTGCAAATATTTCCAGACTCGTTTCATTGTCAGGTCCCAAATAATGTTTCTGTATCACAAGGATGGAACAAAATTCACCTTCTCAAACCTGTCGCAGAATATTTCTTTCTACATTTTGATTATGTAGCTGCTCTAGGTACTTTCATGCCGAATCCATGCTTCACTTTCTCAACTCTGTTAAATTGTGAAGAAAGCACGGCTTGTAAATTAGCCCAAGTCAAATGCTCTTAAAGATTAATAAAATTTAATGCAATATCAACAATCGTGTAAAAAGTCAAATACTGGAAAAATATTGAAAAATGAAGTAAACACAATTATGTGAACTTAAGTTTAGGCATTGTACGGAGAAATAAAGAATAATCAATTTGGTGGTAAAGATAGAGAAACTCTTCAATCTTAAACCTCAAACATGACCATCCAACTGTGAGAGTAAGCTATGTCGTGCTAATGTTTGATTCAGTTGAAATGCCATAAAATGTAATAGATGGTCATGTGCAAGCAGAAGATATATAATACTTGATGGAATAAACATATATGATAAAACATCAGAAATCTATCAATACTAGTACCAAAAATTACCCAACTTTTCATCTATCTTATTTTCTTCATTTTCACTAAATCTTTGACAAATAAAGTAATGAAGAATGAAGACACAAAAAGAAAAAAATATATTTTCTCCCTTCCACAATACAACAAAATGATTCACAAACTACCAGCTGCTCCTGCTACAAAACCATGCATTCCATTCCTTGGTAAATCTATAATATTTTGCAAGATGTTGATTGTTTTCTTTCTAACCTAAGAAACCGCTATGCTAGGTCAAAATTTTATAAAGATCCCACATGTATCTTGAAAACCTCCATTCAATCTAGGGTCCAAGATGACAGGCAACTATCAAAATGTGGATTGCTAGTAAAAAGGGATGAACATGGTTTTTTAGTAACTTAGTAATAACTAATTAGTAAAACACTATTATTTCCAAGTAATAGACTAATAGGAACATCAGTGCGTTAAAACAAAAGAGGTAGACAATTATTAGAGAATATGAACAGAATAGCACTTACATTGGTGCAAGTTTGTCAAGGCTGTCTAGCTCTTCACCTGTGTCTTCATCTAGGACTCTCCTAGAAATTTCAATGATATAAGATCTATCTCTATCTGTGGGAAGTCCTCTCCCAGCCACCATTAGATGCCTCCCTTCTTTCTCCAACATTCCACACAACCACACTTATATATTAGAATAGAAGATTTAAGTATAAATCTTTGTCTATTTTTTCACATAAAAGTGGAATAAGATGGTGTTGTGGCTCTGTTGCAATTTCGTTACGGTTACGATGCAGATGCGTTGTGGCATCACACTGCAATTGCGTGTCGTTGCCGTTGCGGGTAGCTTTGCAACTGCAATATTGCGACCATAACACGTGTTGCGTTCTGCAATTTACAACCATGATATAAATAGGGTCAGATTCGTTGATACTAGGTGTTAAGATTAATCACATTACACCTTCAATAACTTTTTGTTGAATGCAAATTTAATCGATATAACTGTTGAATTTGATATTCTTATTAATTAGACAAGTATACAAAATTTCATATAATTCCAAAATTATTTAGTAGTTCTTCTCATTACTTTATTTTAACATACAATATGACATTAAAATATATATAAATATTCAATGTTAGATAACATATTTTGAAAAATCCAAATTGTGTAAAATTTAATATACGTGATCGTGAAGATAATATCTCATAATTCAACGATTAGATTAATTAAATTTATATTTTACAAAAAGTTATTGAATGTGTAATTTGACTAATTTTGACATCTGATATCAACAGATCCTAACACACACACACACATATAGTATTATTTATATTTTTACTCTACATTAATAGATATTATTTAAAGTTATTTATTCTTTTATTAATAATGAGTTTGAATTATTGAAAGAATATAGAATATTTTAATTTTTAATTTTGTAGGCATTGAAAGAACATAAAAAAGTAATCTTTAATCATTTTATTGTTATTATTATTTTTATAAACAATTTCATGTTAACATTTTTAAAATTTTACTTTTGATGACACCAACCCTTATGATTGATTTAATAACTCTTTTTATACATTAAATATTTTATTATAATTAATTATTTTTTCATAATATAAAAATATATTATTTTTTTCCATTTTTCAGACCTATTTTTCTATGACTTTTATATCTTCATTCTAGTATAGAAAAAATATATATAATATGATTTGAATTTGTAGATTTTTCTTGTGAAGTTTTTGTGTAGATTTTTTTTTTATGAAATTTTCTATTTTCTTAGAAATTTTTTCCACAAAAACTTTCAACAAATTTTTCTATAATTTGACAAAAATATGATTATTTACTTAAAGCAATTGAAAATTTCAAAGAAAAATTTAATTTGTAATATGTATTCTCATACAATTTTTTTTATATAAAAAAATAATGTTTCTTGCAAAAAATTTCACAAAGAAATTTGCAAATAAATTTCCAATTTTTTTATTTAATAGTAGACAGAAATATAAAAGTCATAAAAAAAAAACCTAAAGAGTGTTATTAATAACGTTAAAAAATATTTTAATATCATAAAAGACAACTAGTTAAGAAAATAATTAATAGTTGAATAGTATCATTAAATGCTTAAAATCTTTCATAAAAGATAATTTTGTCAAATTTATTACATTTAATTTATATATTATAATTTTAATTATGTTGACCCTTCTAAATTATTTTCTCAAGCTCTGCCCCTGATTCCAACATGACACCCTAAAATCCAGCTCAAAAATCGTACCTATAGAAAGGAATATCTGTTAGTACACTACATAGGCAATCAACAGAAAATTTATAATTTGTTTGAAATTGCAATAAAACACACATCTAGACATGTTATTTTGTAAAGGGAATCTAAGCTATTAAGCATGAAACTCAATTTTATTTTGTCCTCGAACACATACTACAGACAATTGCAATTGAACTGAATCCACTAACTACAACAGGAATTGATTGGAGCTCTTTTATATATCTCAATCTAACATAGTATTAGGTATAAATGGTATGGTAGGTTACAACTGACTGTAAAGCATACTAACCAATAATTTCCAGGTTGGATTGGTCCTGTTAGCTTTTCAGCCTTCTGGAGCACACAATCTGATATGGGCCACACATTTACAATAACACTGATTTTGCTACGATCACCTGAATGATTAGACTGGGAGAAATCTTGAAAATTTTTCTTTATATTATTTGCAAAAAATGATTCACCCCTTTTGTTGGACCTAGGATGATCAGCCCAGTGTTAGAATAATCATGGACATCCATCTCAGTTGCAAGTGCTGCCTCTTTCAAAGAATTTTGACATGACGACATCTTTTCCACTTTTGTCTTCACTTACTCTGAGCAACTACTTTGGCTTCCTTTTCCAAACTGATTTACTACATAGTTATTATTGGAGTAGGACATAATCAGTGATTCTCCATTCAAATCATCATCTTCACCACCCAATTTACCTTAATTGGAGTAGAAGTTTACCGACTCCTTACCCATACCAACCCACACAACGACACGTCGATTCCATTCTCTCCTATTCTCTCACCCCAATAATGAATCTCAAGCTTGAATCATTGCATGTTAGCGAACTCAACTAGGTCAACAAATACATTATTGCCTTCAAAGTAGCTAAAACAAAACCCAATCGGACAAGTCATTTATTTTAGAAAAAAAAAATCTTCAATTAACTTTGACAACCGGCTCTTCTACATACAAGCCATCCAATTTTCATTAACTTATTCAATGGTTCATATAACATTTCCTACAGTGGGAGACATTCTCAGCTCTTCTACCCGAGAATCAACCTCTATAGAAAATAAATCATTTTTTTTTCAAAATGCAACAAGTTATAAATAAAATAAAGTATTTAGAAATAATTGATAGCATGACTATAATCTTTAAGATTTAATGTAATTCAAACCTTTATAGACCCCTTGTGCACAAAGGATCAAAATCCTTTCTCCCTTGTCACTGTCACATTTCTTGTCTTCCCCAACAACAAGCTGCCACGTTAATTACTTTAGTAACATGAAAAAAAAAAAGATAAGATAAAATGAAAGGAAAAGTATTTAATGGCTCATGTACGTTGTGCCTAATGCATCTTCTAACAAAATATGGTGCATAGAGCAATAGAAGGCCTTCAATGATTACAAAAGTTTTTTTCTATGTTTGATCATCCCCTAACCAAGTGATATGCACATTGATTCCTTTCTTTGTAGACGTGAAGTAACTCAAAAAAGTCTATGTAGGATGTGCTAAGTGATTTTTAAAAACAGTTAACTCATTACAATAATGGTGATGTATAAACACTCAACCTTTCATCAGAAGAATGACTTCCATAGCATCTGATTAGCACATAAAATGGGTAAAACCTTCCTCCCAACATAGGAGAATCACATGATATAAGCCTATAATTTTAGCGTGTAGAATATTTGAAATTCCTAAACTCCTAAAATATCCTCTAATAAAACCACCTATATGATTTTTTATTAGAGAAATGCTACTAATATACTCTCTAATACACTTTTTTGAATACAGTCTCCCTTGTTGTTGAAATTTATGAAAATCACAAAATTTTGTAGGTTTTACATCTTATTTAATGAATTTTTCTCATGATTTTGTAGTTTTTAATAAATTTTAGCTAATAATAGAGAATGTGTTGGAAGGAATATATTGCTAGCCCTCTTCTTTTTAATTATATGACTAAACCCCACTTATCTTCCCTATCATCTTGCCAAGTGACTTGCACATAGGTTCTCATGCTATCATTTCTTGGATTGACAGATCTATAAGCTATGGAAATAGCATGGGAGAATGAAAAAACTTAATTAACTAATGTAGATAACATGATGTCCACTTGGTCAAAAATCAATTTGTTACTTGTGTACCATAACCTCCACATAATAATTAGAACCAATGCTTTATAATTAGCTACATCTAAACGAACTTGGGTAGGAAGATCATATCAGAAGTTGATGGGATAAAGTTGGGAAGAAAAAACTGTCACACTTGAATCGTTCTATGATAGTGGAATAAATAATGAATAATAGTCCTTTCCTTTGCATTGCACATTGGACAACATGAAAGCAACTAAATTCCACGCAGTAGTAGAACAATCCTGGTAGGTAAATTTAAGTGGGAAATTTGCCAAAGAAAAAATTGTTTGTTAGCTAGAAGTGATAACTTTGATATCCAATTCCATTGTCCCTTAGACACTGCTACCAATTGACGATCTATAGCCAATGATTCACATAGAGAATTGACCTGATGTAGATGCTTTAATTTCCATCACCAAGTGTCATGTATTCCTTTTACTATGCAAGGTTTTAGATCATTAATAGCCTAATTGTTTGGTTGTGGTAGGTGAGTGTACAAAAGGTTGAATTACCAATTATTTCCATCCCATAGATCTCAAACTCTATATGCAGTGTCACAAACATGTACGAAAGGGACCATGGTGCACAATGGTGTTTTAAAAAACCATAGTCCGTGCCAAAATTCTATGTTGTCATTAGCAATCTTTAAGAAGAAACTATCCTCTAACTATTTAAGATCCTTAATGATTGGATTCCAAAATGGAGAGGCTTTACAAGAATGGGGTAGGAAAATGTTACCTTCTATCACATACTAATTGTTAGATAACAATGAGACACATAATTTGTTATTCTTATACAACAGTCCCCAAATGTGTTTGCCTAAGATAGCAACATTATGATTCCTGGCTATGCAAACATCAAGGCCACCATGTTTCCTAGGCCTGATAATTTTACTTAATCCTACCATCTGCACTCCTTTATCATCTACTCCCTGCTAAAGAAGCTTCCTCACCATTTTATCAAGGAAGTCACAAATATGTTAGGGATACCAACTAATCTGCATCCCTTACATTGGCATGGTTGAACTATGGGCATTACCCCTCTTTTCATATGTGAACTATGGGTGGGGTTTATTACAATTTGGACAATTAAAAAAGGAGTTGAATGAGGCTTGATAATTGATGTTATATTCTATCCTATTTTTGGATCGTTCCTGGATCTTTTTTTCCTATTCAATGCCTTCCTTGATTATGAGATTTCTCAATTGTAACCCTATCATGAGCATTAAATGTGATTGCCTAGTCGATATTATTGCCATTTTTTTATAAGCAAAGAAATTTATTAAAATTGAGTACAAGGGGTACTCGAACCCATGTACATCAACTTAAGATTTTTTAGCACATTTGGATACAAGATAAAGGATTCGAACCCTGTTGTGAGATGGAGAAACCTTTCCATTATTGTCATTACCTTCCTTGATTATTGTTTCATCACATTTTTTTCTTTAATTCCTCCATTATCTTTTTTATGTGATTTGGCTTGTCGTTGCTCCTACGTTATGATTAGCCAATCATTGTATAAATCTTGATTACTGATTAACATCCTTCATATGATTTGAGCTGAGATTTGCATGTTAATCGTTACCATGCACTTGCACGGGCCCATCCATTCTGGGTGTGGTTGTATTCACCGTCAATGGTGGAGTAGGTGTAGGTCTTCCACAACTCTTGCCAATAAGACCATAGAACTAATATGTTTGGCAAAGATATAAGCTTTTATATTCAACGTTAAACCAATGATTTATGAATCGCACTTCACCTATGACAGGTGATCAAGATCGATCTCCATATAAACTCTCGCAAACTTACCCCTTGACGTATCCACCATCCTCAAATCAACTCTAATTGGACAACCCACCACTTAGGCTAAAGTTGGAAGAACATTCTTGTCATATTACTCCACATCAAGACTAGAAAAACAAATCTAAACCAAAGTTCTATCAATCTAAAGTTGGATACTCATGGTTGAACTGCTAAATTTTGATCAAATAGCATCCATAGTCTCATATGGATAACCTTATCATGATCCTCAGGCAGATCAAATTTTACCATGAAGAACCCATATCCCACTTCCACTACATCAATACCTCCAAGTGACCTCTAAATAGTCTTCAACTGGTCCCTCATAGTGGGATAACTTATTAATTTCGTGAGAAGTTTCACAATAATTGCATCTTTCCATGGAAGACATAACTCTTGTAGAATATTCTTATAGATATAGTAAAAGGTCTTGAACCTATCTCTATCTTCAAACTTAATTGTGAAAAAATTACTCCTAATATGGTCACTATGATATCTTCTTGGCAAAGTCTACTAAGATCCTAGTAGTTTATCATGAAATGAGACTTTTGTATAATTGGATCCTCCTCCTTCATCTAGTGGTTTTGGCATTGGAGAATGCTATGAATATGCACCATTCTCTTTCTCTCTCTCCGGACAAGCCATTCTCTTTAGACCGATTGAACATGTTAATTAAACATGCCATGCCACTTTTTCATTAGGTTTGATAAATACATAACGTCATTTATGTGTTGTTACAAGTTGAGAAGAAATGAGAAAAGTAGTCTCTAGAGGAAATGACATCAACGAGGAAGCAATGACACTGACACAAAAAAAATTCCTATATTGAGTTTTTAGATCACTTATAAGTCAATCAATGTAGATAAAGATGTGGCGGCAATTTTGCAATTACAAGAGAAAGATTCTAAATTGTCTGTTTGAACGATCAATACAAAAGATATATTATCAATCTGTTCTTGAATTTTACATTAGTTGTTTCAGTAACCTATCTAGATTCTCATAATCTAAATTAATGATTACAATAATCATCGCTTCATTCACTGCTTCATTCTAGCCACTGGTCTCAAATTTGTCTTGCTGCTTCATTTTCTCACTTTTCCCATTCTCCATCTCTCATTTTCTCTCTCAAACCCTCCCTTTCCCTCCATTATCAATACAAACCTTCAAACCACTTCATTCACTTCTTCATTATCTTCATTTACCTTAAGTGTATCATGGAGATGTTCTAACTTCATTTGTATGTTGTTGCAACTTAAGGAGAGAAGGGAGAAGCAATCTTTACAAATAGTGGTGTTGGCAGGGAAACATTGACATTAATACCAAAAACACTCTACATCGAGTTTCTAGATAAATTACAAGTCAATTGTTGTATATAAAGACACAATACTAATTTTGCAATTATTGGAAAAACATTTTGGATTGGTTGCTTACTTAAACAACCGATGTATAAAAACATTCTAAATTAGTTATATTAGTGATTTAAGCAACCAATCTAGATTTTCATATGCTAAATTAATTATTTTGACAAAATAATTTTATATCCTTCTATTACATCCTCTTTTTCATTTTTTTACTTTCTTTATATGATAAATATTGAATGCTTTAAATATTTTCAAAGCATTATTTATAAAAGGACATAAGAATCATCGCTTTATTCACTTCTTTGTTCTTCATTGACAATCATCCCTTCATCCACTTCTTTGTTATCTCTGCTTGTCTCAGATCTCTTTTTGCCTTACTTTCTCACCTTTCCCTTTCTCCATCTCCCATGTTCTCTTTAAAACTCTCCTTTTCCCTCTATTATCGATACCAACCCTCAAACTTATTGAAATAAGCGTTGCATCACTAAGAGTGAGGCGTAACGTAAACCACATATATAATTTCAAAATTTGCATGATCTTCTTGTCTCAATCCTAAATTCCACATAGGTCAACTTAAGCCCTGTGTCCTTTCTGCTCAAACCTTCCGTTCACCCCCATCACGATGAGCAAGTTGATGAGGTAATACTTTCACTTTCATCATTCTTTTAATGCTTAGGTGATCGCTACTTGATTCTCTTCCTCACCATAGTTGTCATGTGGATTAGCAACAAGGAAGATTAAATGTGTTTTAATAGGATACTAAGTTGTTATTATTGTCAAGGCTTGGTAGATTTTTTGTTGGGTGTCATTAAGAATTATTTCTTGTAGGTGATTTTTTGGATCCCATTATTACCACCATATGTGAGTTCCTGAAATTGGAGGGACCCAAACCCCTAGTACGAATTTTGTAATCAGGTGAGCTTTTGGGGATAGTTTTAGATGTTATTTCCCTATATGATTACGTTGATTTTCGTTCTAGAATTCACCCTATTTAGGAGCAAAGATCCATGGGAAACTCAATACCTTTTGTGTGATTAGGTTGTGGATTGTAGGGCCAATTTTATGTGCACTCAATCTCGTCAAAGATGTCTAGATTTATGAAAATGATTGTATCTTATCTTATAGGCTGAAATTTATGGATTGCTCTTAAGTTTATGCTATAGTTTCAAACAAATAAATAAAGATCTTCTACTTTTGTTAACTGAAAAATGATTCATCGCTTTCTATGACTTTGAGATCAATATAGCATAATTAAATAGGCATATATTTTTATTTAGGGTGTTGGATATTCAAGATGAAGTTTGTCTTTTGAATGTTGCTATAGTTCTTGGTTCCTTGTCTTTAATATTTTGAGCAACATATTTTCTCGACTGGATTTTGTTTATATCATCCTTTTCCGTATTTAATCTTTTATAAAACTTAACTTTTGAGTAATTAGATGTGTTGTTGAAATTTGATGTTTTAATTGTGTATTTTGTTGCCATCATAGTCTTTAACTTGTTTATTTTTTCCTTTATATTTTATCTTTTATGAAACTTAACTTTGAGTTATTAGATGGGCTGTTGAAATGTGTTGCTTAAATTGTGTATCTTGTTGAACATCATAATGTTTATCTAGTGTTTTTGATATATCCGCCAATTGGTTAAATATATTTTGTTTACCTTCTGAAACCAAACCATTTTGAAATATTTTGTGAAAAACTAAATTCTAACATTCCTTATACCTTGTCATAAACTTGACAATTTTAATAGGAGATGTCTATTCCTATCATCGATGGCGATGATTCTTTCACAGGTAAAATCATATCTAACACTAGTGGTAAAAATGAAGAGCCCAAACAGGTATTGTCTCTGTAAATTAATATGGGTGGGAATATATATATATATATATATATATATATATATATATATATATATATATATATGTGTGTGTGTGTGTGTGTGAGAGAGAGAGAGAGAGAAAGAAAGATTGCTAATATACTCACAAAATTTTAGGACAAAATATCCAACCACTTCTTTTGTATTAATTAATTCATCTTAAGGACATTATAGTAATTTAATATATATTTTAAAAAAAACTTGTTTCTCTTTCCTCTTTAATTCTCTCTCTTTCCTGTTGCATTTCTTTAATTTCCTTTATATACTTTTATCATCTCTTTAATTCCACTTCTTTCTCTAGCATCCCTTCTCCTTCAAAGCTCCTTTCTTCTACCTGCATTTTATTATCCTTTCAAATATGGATTGTAAAAAAAAAAAAATCGCCAAACAAAGTGCCAAAACTAGAACCATTCTTGAAATGCCATGTCCATAGATCAAATGCTTAAAACCTCATAAAATAATAATAAACCTTTCTAATATCTCAACATTTTTATTACTTCATTCAAAATAATAAAAATTAAAAATCAACACATTTTACCACCACATTTCACCGTGGACCTTTAGCAGCAACAATGAGAGTAGAGAGCATTATTCTTCCACATACAATTTAAAATATTAACTTATATTTAGTTTAAATTAAAATATTAAATTCAACATCTTCGATATTTCATCTATCACAAGGATGATAAAATAGGGGAGAGAGAAAAAAAAAAAAGGACTTTAATGGAAAAGAGATGCAGGAGAAAAAAAGGGAAATTAAAGAGATAACAAAATCATAGAAAGAAAATTCAAGAGATGCAACAGAAAAGAGAGATAGTTAAAGAGGAGAGAGAAACAAGTTTCTTTTTTAAAATGGATATTAAATTACTATATTGTCCCTAAGATGAATTAATTAAAACAAAAGAAGTGGTTGAATTTTTTGTCCTAAAATTTTGGTATACACTGCTAATGTACTTTAACTAAAAAAAAGTGTGAGTACATTAACAATCCCTATATACACACACATGCACACACACACATACATATATGTGTGTGTATATGTATATATATATATATGTGTGTGTGTGTGTGTGTATGTATGTATGTATGTATACGGGTATGCATGAACATATATAAATGTATATATGTCTATATGTTCATGTATGTATGTATGTATACGGGTATGCATGAATAGATATAAATGTATATATGTCTATATGTTCATGTATGTATGTTTGTATATGTATACATACATGAACATATAGACATATATACATTTATATATGTTCATGCATACCCGTATACATACATATATATATATATATATATATATATATATATATATATATATATAAGGTAAGGATAAAGTTACTCTAAGAGTAACTCATGGTAGAGTTACTCTACTTAATAACTGTTGATATATATTGAATTTTAACGATTTAACCGTTGAATATTTTAATATTATATTAATGATCATGCACGCCAAATATGAAGTAAATCGGACATTTGTAGCTAGTTAATCTTATAGACAACATTTACTTATAATTTAAAAAAGTATATTATACGTTAATTTGAATTTATCTAATGAAGTATCAAATAGTTTTCAAACTTCATAAAAATTTGTGTACTTGATCTACTCAACAAAATCCTTTAATTTAACGTTGGATCGTTAAAATTTATTATATATCAAGAGTTATTGAGTGGAGTAACTCTACCAAGAGTTATTCTTGGAGTAACTTGATTCCCACCCATATATATATATATATATATAACCACCGTGTTAGGCTACAAGTCACTAATGGACTAGTCAACTTATTTCTATATTTTTTTTGTGAAATATGATGGAAAGTCTATTATAGCTCTTATTAAATTAATTTTTGTTTAAATATTATTTTTTATTTTGTTGATAAATTTAATAACTTAAAATATTTTATAAATTTAATTAAATAAAAATGTCAATGAAATATATCATAGTGATAATAAATAAGTGATTTAAATATTTGAGGGTTACATTTAATATTTTTATTGAAAATTATTTAGTGAATACTTTTTTAATGAAAAAATTGAATACTTTAACATTTTATGAAATATTCAATGTTTTAACTTTATATAATGTAATTTTGACTTTAATTCATAGAGTGTTTGACCCAATTTTTTCCTAGCTTATTTTCTCTTTAAAAGGTGAAGATGAACTAAACATTTCATGAAAAACTCTTAAAAGATAAGCTATATAATTTTATGGAACAAATTTTGAAAAAGTAGCTTATAATTAAGGTGGTAGGTGGAGCTTTTTTCTAACTTATACGGAGCTTATTATCACAGTCTCCTCTTTTAATCCTAATGTTACCAAAAATACTATTTTTTTAATTTTTTACTACTTTTCCAATTTGAGTGCTTCACCGGTTTCCTCGTTAAATAATACTTACACATATTTGTTTATTTTAAATTATGTTTATTTATTGTAAGGTTTAAATTTGTTTTTAAATTATTTATTTTAGAAAATTAAAAAATATTATTTATTTTTTAACTTTTTAAATATTCTTTACATAAAATAAAAGAACTTAATGAAATGAGTAACTAATATAGTTAAATAAATTTTTCATATTTAAAATATTTATAAATTTTATTCTTTAAATTTAATTTGGATACCATATTCTTTTAAAAAATTAATTAATAATTAAGTTTTTGTATTCTTAATTACAACAATATATTTATTCAATACCTTTTAGATTATTTATTAAATACTTTTTAATATATATTGAAATTATTGAATTTTGTTTAAATAAATTATTTTTTATCTTCTAAAAATATTATTTAACAATGATATAAAAGTTTTTAAATATTCTAACTTTTGTAATTAATACTTAAAAACTTAAATTTATTTATTTAATATTATATATTAAAATATTTGTAAATTATCTTTAAAATTAATTGTTGTTAATTAAATGAATTTTTTACATTTTTAAAATTAAAATTTTAAATATATTTACTTTATGAAATAAAATAGTGTTACTCAAACCAATAAATAATATAGTTAAATAAAACTTTTATATTTAAAAATATTGATAATTTTTATTCTTTAAATTTAATTTAGATTTCAAATTTTTTAATTTTTAATTTGTAGTTAGGTTTATTCATTTTTAATTACAACAATATATTATTAAATACTTTTTGGAATATTGGTTAAATGCTATTTAATATATATTGACATTATTGAATTCTGTTTAATTAAATTATTTTTTTATTTTTTGTAAGTATTATTGTTCAATAATACATTTTTTTTAAAATAATACTTTCGTAATTAGTATTATATATAATAAAATATTTAGAAAATAAATCTAAAATTAACTTTTATTAATTAAAATAGATTTTGATATTTTTAAAATTAAAAATTAAAAATTAAATTTATATATTTTAATACTTTTATGTATTTTTGATATCATTAAAATAAATGATGTGAAAAGAACTTTTAAAATACATCATTGCCATATGTATTGCTTGTCACTGAGTCCTCCTAGTTTGTTTGTTCATTTTTTCCATCTTGCCCATTGTGTTGCTTAACAAGAACTCTGTATGATGTAGTAGTATTTAAAATATGGCTAGATTCCACCAACTTTGAGGTTAGTGTATTTCTAGTAAGACCATATCCACCAGATCATCCTTGTGAATTGCCAGGCTTAGGTGGATTTTGGTTTGAATACCTATTATAAACAGAAGGCTGAGCTGCTATTCCCACGAAAGGAACATCTCGTTCATTTGAATTGCAATAGCCCATTAGAGGAGGAGGAGGACTGTAGTATCCTTCGTAGGCTATTGGATCAGGATAAAAGCCAGGTCTTAGAGGCATACTTGGATGAATGTAAGCATCAAACATATGAGGTCTGTAGACATTTGCATTCTTATGGTGTCCTCTTGGTCCAATTCCAAGAAGGGGAAATTGAGGTAGAGACTAGTAGGTGGAATGTGTGGACGATAATATAGAAATGGTTCAATTGGAAAGCCACCTAGAGTAACCAAATTTGCATATGGAAGACCATTAGGTGGACCTTTAAACCAAAGATCGCCTTGATGGTTATTTATTGGAGCACCATGCCAAACATCAAAGTGTTGAGGAGGAACACCAGCATTAGGGTGTGGTTAAAAACTCCCTTGTCATTTCTTTGTTCTAGGCCTCACATCATCCTCGTTGTTTGCCTGATAATCTCTTTTCTCATAATTTCCTCTTTCACCCTTCACATTAACATTCACATGAACATCATCTGTAATACAACACAAAAATATCACTCTTATAAATGATAGCATAAAATCCTAGAAAAAATAGGCAAAATCAGAACTAAAGCAACATATAAATATAAAGCAAATAGCAAGTAGACAAACCAACAGTTGATAGCTCATTATTTTCTTTCCTAAGTCCAGAAGATGAACTAGGGTGCGTATGTAAACTATGGTTTGCATATGGTTGTAAAAAAAATATTATCAAAACTAACAATTATGCAATGATTTCTCAACAACAATAAACACCTTTAAAATTACTCTATAGTTTCAAATAACAAGACTACATTGCAATCAAATTATTCAATAATTAATAAATAAAATCACAACCATTTTAAAAATCATACTATATTGCAATATAGGACATAGAGCTATCAAATTGGGTGGGTCGGCCCAACCCGCTTGGGCCATTGCTCTTTAGTGGGCCGGCCCGGTTTGTGTCCGGGCCTCTCTTTTTTTGGCCTAGCCTATCTCTATGCAGGCCACCAGGCTAATTTGGCCTGAATTTTTTTCGGACCTATTATCATTGTTATTTATTTTAATTTTTTTTTTGTAAAAAATTATATAAAATTAAATTATATAAATCATATTAAATATTTAAAATTAAATTCTACATACTTTCTAGTATAAAAAAACATTTTTATTCATATATAATTGACTTAATTACTCAATAGTCTCATTAAAAATATATCTTGAAGTAAATTTTATTTACAAAATGAAGTACTTATGTTAACTCTTCTTTTTTGCAAATATGTGTGACCTTTTCTTTTTAATTTTTTTAAGTATATTAATGTTTTTTATTTAATACACACACACATACACACGTGTATATATATATATATATATATATATATCGGGCTAGCACGGCCTAAGCCTAGTTGGCCCACTGGGCCGGGCCAAAATGGCCTGGTTTCTTTTGAACTATCTTTTTTTGAGCCCAACCTAAACTTTTTTGCAGGCTAAGTGAGCTGACCTATCGGGCCAGGCCCATTTTGACAGCTCTAATAGGACACAATAGTGAAAACACATTAGCAACTATAGTGGAAACCAAAGTTAAAAAAAAAAATCCTGATAAAATATAAGAAAATTCCTTCCAATATTACAATTATGGACTTAGGGTGAGTATTTGTGCAATAGTAAGGTTGTTGCCTCCTAGAAACAACCTTTCTATTTGTGGAGTTAAGGCTACTTATATCTACCCTCTTTAGACCCAACTAGGTGGGAGCTTTATACACTGGGTCACCCATTATTAAGCTTATTAACTTGCAGTACCACACCATGTATATAATGAACTTAACTTTAAGTTGAAGACAAAAGGCATCTCGTTCATTTGTCTGTAAGCTTTTTTTTCATTTTATTTATTTTTTACTAAAAGAGATTTCATCGAGGAAGAAAAAAGAATACAAAGCTAAAGGATAAGACATCCTCACAAGAAAATTACAAAAAAAAATACCTAGAAACTGAGAACAAAAGTCATGTGACAAAACAAACCAATCTCTCTACATGTCTAACTTAAAAAAAAAAAAGCCCTAAAAAGTCCCTGAGCACAACACCACAGATCGTGCAGCCTATAAACTATATTTTAAATAAAACCTTTATGTTTCTAGGTGCATTTAACCATACCAGCCACTTGGCAGTGTTCAAGGGGGGAAGTTAAAAAGCGGAAGAGGCAAGGCACAAGATAATGAGAAAAGCAAATAACATAAACAAGAAACCTAACAAATTCAGTCAAATCCATTGTAATGACAGCAACCACTCCTTGATGAGAAATGTATGTACTTTCAATATAAATGTACAAATGCAACTATGACCAAAGAATGTAGCATTATTGTTAACAAAAAAAATTGTTGATCAATTTAGAACCATGATAACCATAACATGGATAGTAGTTATACAAAATAGGCTACCTTGCAACTTGATAATTTGTACAAACTTGTCCTTTTTAGATCCAAGAGTAGGAAAATCTCTAGAACTCAAAGAAAATTCATCATTCTTGCATCATGTAACTCCTTACGTTAGAAAAATGGTACAATGTCAAATACCATGAAAGATCAACTATGACAACATGCCAAAAATCAATTTCACTGTAAGATGTTTGGAATTCTACACCACAGATCTCAATCAGTTAATCATACAACACGATAATGGCCCTTACCACAAATAAATATGGAAATACCAAATCAAAGGTTTTGGAATTATAGGCTTTAGGTATAGAAGAAGAAAAAAGAAAGTCAAAAATCTGCAAAATAGAATAAAAGATTGATTTGATATTTAATGATGTGTTATAATATACTAAGCTAACAACCATATCTATATTAATAATTAGGTTAGTATTATTGTAGTACTACTAGTACATGTCCAAGCCAATTGATACACAAAGACTACAAACCCTAATTAAATAAAGAAAAAAATCAAGAAATATAATCAAAATTGAAATGTAATTAGGAAACAATTCCTAAAGATTGCTAGTTCAATTAGGTAACTAATGGTTCCAAAACATATTCAAAAATATTCTAAGATGCAATAAAGATATTATCAAGTGTTTTATAGATATTCTAACCCTCGGTCTCAAGCTAAATGTGTGTTTGATTCAACTTATTGTGAAGAAATGATTACTTTTTTATTATTATATTCCTAGTAGATTCTGAAAAAAATTAATTATTTTCCAAAAATAACCTATTGCCAAACATGCACTAAAGCTTGCTAAGCTTTAAGGTTGTTGCAATTAAGCAAATTTAAATAAAATAACAACAACAAAAGCCTTGTCCTTTTAGATGAGATCGACTACATATATTACACGATGAATGAAGCACTTAGGCTCAATTAAAGACCATATTCTCAAAGGTATTATTTACCATGACATCTTTTTTAACGACTTCTTTCAATGTTTTTCTTGGTCTCCCTTTCCCCTTTTTCACAAGATTAAAACCATGCAATCTTTTTTCCTCACTAGTGCTTCCCCTTGCCTTCTTTGTACATGTCTAAACCACCTTACACTATTTTTTCTCATCTTTTCCTCAATCAATGCCATACCAATATCTTTTCACATATAATCATTTCAGATTTTGTCCTTTCTTGTGTAACCACACATCCATTTTAACATTTCTATTTTTGCTACTCTTGTATTTTCCCTTGTTGTCTTCCTTTAAAGCCCAACATTCATTACCATAGAGTATAGCCAAATGTACGATAAAACTTTTCTTTGAGCTTGGTAGGTCTTTACGATCACAAATAACCCTCAATGTCTTTCTCCATTTTAACTATCCTATTTGTATTTTGTGTGTGATGTCCTTATTAATTTCTCCATCATTTTGTAATATTGGTCAGACATATTTAAACGTAGAAACTTATGGTATAACATCTTTCATTTTTACTTCTAAACCATTTTCCTCTTCTTTGTTACTACAATTGCAGTGCATATACTATGTCTTACTCCTACTTAAGCGAAAACCTTTTATTTCTAAAGTCTATCTAAAAAGCTTAAGTTCAGAGTTAACTACTTTCCTTCATTCCTCAATCAAAATTATATCATATGCAAAAGGCACGCAATTAGAGATAATTTTTGTATGTCCTTAGTAAACACATCCAAAAACTAGATTAAACAAGTAAAGACTTAAGGCTAAGACTTGATGCAAAAAATAAAATAGTTCACAAAAAAGTGGCTTCTGTAAACCATAACATGAATAATCTTCTCTAGCTGAAAAAAAAAAAGAGAGAGCTTTTGGAAGCTGTAACCAGTAGGAAAAATTAGGAGAACAAAAAACATTAAAACTGTAATTGAGGATGGTGTGAATTTTAGCCAATGGATAATTCTTCACTAGTATGACTCATCAATAAGATAGCAAAAATCATCACTAGTATAATTTATTGGTTGGAGGTTGGGATTAAAAGTCACCACTAGCACTACTATAATCATCATTGGGTAGTCATTGCTAAAATGATTGTTGGCAAGAAGAGATTTCATTGTTGAAATGATCATCAACACCTCACAAGAAGAGATTTAATTGTTGGAATGATCATTTTCAACAAGTCATCACTCGTATGCTTGTCATAGGGTCAAAGTCATTGTTGAAATGATTATTGGCAAGAAGTGACGTCACCGACAGAACGACTCATCAACATGTGGAAATATCAACTTTGGAATGACTTGTCTGTGGGAAGGGTGGTCACCATAGGAATGATTCATCTATGGTTAAAGGTTGTAACTACATCACTTCTAGTCTCCCCCTAAATGTTCAATTATCATTGGAAAACCAATAGTAATACTTATCATGTAGAGGAAGATAACAAAGAAACAAGTTTTAATAGCAACAGCCAAATAGGCCAAGCAATAGCCAAACAATGGCAAAGTGGAAAGCAAACCCAAATAGCATGAGTGAAGCCAAAAAGTACAAGGTGTAGAACATAAGAAAAAGGGGAACCAATTCATGGATAAACCAATCAAATTGAGTTATATCATAATGGGGATGCTTGAAAGCTGACATAAAGAAGGCCAAATGAGAAACACTATAGAACATCAATAAATGAAAGGAAAAACTAAATATTTTATTAGCATCATTGGTAAACAATGATTTATGTGTGACTAACAAGAAATAATCATACAAGAAAGACATTGTTATAATGGAGTTCCAAATTATAACAGAAGAGAACAAATAATATGTTTAGTTATAACTAAACCAACAGAGAATATGTGCAAATCAACAAAGCGAAAGCAGTAATTAGTAGGTTGCTAGAAAACACCACCAGGCTTAGACCAACAAAACACTAATGAGTATCAAACATATTGACTTGGCCAAAAAATGTTTGGGGCACTGGAAATTTAGAAAACAAGTGGGATGATGTAAGTAGGAAAGTTTTCTCTTTAGAAATTCAAAATAGAGATGGGGCAGTGGGTTTTCACCAAAGATGTATGAAACAAATAAGGGTGGTATGCATTTTTTTTTCTCGAATTAGCATCCATGATGACTACTCTATCAAAACATAACGCAATGTTCTGCACATCATAAGGAGCCCAAGTAGCACACTGCATTAGCATAGTGGCACCACAAAATGCTACTATTGACTACTTTGTATTAAAGATTGTCAAATACAACAACCACCATATCACCACAAAGTTGTTAAGCAAAAAGGGCTAGATCCAAGAGGGAGTGAATTGGATCAATAAAATTTTGAAGAACTCCAAACTATTTTCAAAGATGTTCAGTCAAGTTTTAAAAACCTTTGAATTAATCTTGATTTGGTAATATAGATGTGGTAGAATTAATGTGGTTGACCAATTTTTAATATGTTCACATGAACAAGATCATCATGAAATCTATATTTATATACCAAAATGTAATCAAGAAACAGAGTAGAGTTAGGAAAGATAAAGAGAAGAAGAGACACACAGATTTTATACTAGTTCGACCACTACTACTATAATTTACATCTAGTTTTTCAATCAACTTGATTGAGATTTCACTAAACAAATACTAGTTTTGCAAACACACAGCACATGCACATGCACATGCAACAACACAAATTGTTCAAGGTTCTTGACACCTTTAAGTAAACCTTACCCAAATCTTGTAGAACCCGCCACAAGATTTCCTTTGAGAAATCCTCTTAAAGAAGCACTAAAAAAAGCACTAAACACACACACACACACACAAAAAGAAAAAAGATATCACCTGATATGTGATGGATAACAAAAGATAAAGAACACTTGTCAAACTTTCATATGATGGCTCCTTGACTTCTTAAGCGACCCATCATGATTGAATGATTTGATGAAAGGATATGCTAATTCTTATCAAAAGATGTTTTTGTAGCTCACTAGACTTTCAAGGATAGCTAAACTCATTTTTGCAAAGAGGAGTCACCTTAAAAATGGTTAGCAATTTGTTATTTATAATTAGAAACTGTAATAATTGATTATTTTCTAAGGATAATCAATTATTTTGATCTTGTAAACACCTAGGTTTCAGAATGATCAAAATAACATATTTTCTTTCAGGATAATCAATTATTTGCAAGCCCGTGTTTTTGCTCATCCTGAAATAATCGATTATTGAATCAAGATAATCGATTATTTTGATTTTGAAATCTTTTGGGTTTCAACTTGATCAATATAATTGATTATATCTCATGGTAATTGATATTAATTTTCTTTGTACTTGAAATAATCAATTTTTTGCCTAAGATAATTGATTATTTATGCAAGGGAGGTTTTCCAAATTGTAGAGCAAGGGCAAATAATCAATTATTACTATAAGATAATCGATTATTCTTATTAAAAAACCAAATTCTACAATATTAAGTAAGTTTCAAACCACTTAACATTCTAAGTCCTAGTTTGCTATGTCCTAACTTGTTTAGTTCTTATGAAAACCTTTTTGTTTAGTTATGGATCATCTCAATTAGCCCTTAGATAATCATAATGAAGGCTTACCTACCTAAAGACACAGATGCACACATACACAATGATCAAGATGAAAAGCAAGAGCAAACAACCAACTTACAACATTACACTCATCAAATAAGGCACATCAAAACTAAGCATAGCCTAGTTATTTCATGCTCCACATCTTCAAGCTTGTCTTTACAAAAGCATTTTCCCACTAGAAAGGTTTGGCTACATGAATCAAACACCAACATTGTGTTTTTGTCCAAAAGGATTGTTTGATATATTCTAAAAATTTACGATACAATAAAGACATTACAATGCATTTTGTAGGTATTCTAACATGCTCATCATCCCAGAAACTATGCTCAATAACAAGACATACACCATTCCAAACAATAGAAAGACAAATAGCAGAATATGAAAATTGTTGGCTATGGTAAAATAAAAATTCTAACGACAATCACAGTCAATGACACATCTAAAACTCTAGCTAAACCAACCTATCAACCTAGAAATAATTAGTACCATAAATTGCAGCAAATACATCATCAAAGGTAACTAGTAATAGTGTTCAAAGTTTCAAGCACAAATAATAACATAAGTCTACCAATCTCTCCGTAATCCTAGCATCACTTAAAGCCACTGAAGTTTTAGTCACATGTTTAGTAAATTGAGACAATTATGAGCCACCAGGTCTTGTATTAGCATTGCGAGGATGCAATGAGACCAATGAAGTTTGATTTGATGTCAGTGCCCCAGATGTTGATGAAGGCCAAGAGTTTGACTCCCATACATTAATAGTTAGTTCAAGAGACTTATCATTATTAGAAGTTGAAGGCCAAGCACCACTTCCACCAAATGATGGATGAGCATTGAGGTGATTGGGTCAACTAGTAACACCATTGGCATTTGGAGACAGTGAAGAAACCCCTATGCATTTGACATAGATGATGATGATTTACTGCCCCAGTTGAGGGTATCCTTATCAACGTAAGTAAAGACAACACAAGAATCAATGATCTAGTCTAGAAGAATAAAAGCAACAGGAAAAGACATATTACTCATATCACATTTGGATACTTACTTGGGAACAATGTCCACATTTGCGTCGAGACCATGATTTTATAACCTTAATAAAAAAGAAAATTATATTTTAGACCATAAACCAACCATACTGGTTAACTGAGAAGATAAATAGTTTAGGTAGAAATCAAACACCTCTGACTGGGTAAGTTGATTAGTTTTGAAACTATAACTTTCCTTAACACAATCATACTGCCTCTTTTGGAAAAGGCCCACCTGTAACATAATGACAATCATTAATCTAAATTTCTTTTAAGCCAATTAATAAAAAATACATTCATGAATACATGGAGGAAGAACCAAAACTTGAAACCTCATCACTTGAGGAGTGAGGAGACACGTGGTTAACATTAGAATCATATCAACATAAAAAAGTTGGTCTTTTGTAGTGTCATATCACTACATGATTTGCATAAAAAAGCACAAATTTTGTTTTGGTTACAATGATAAAGCAAGACTTATTCTAAACTACCCAAATCCGTCTCCACTAGCCATTCTTGGTGGCTTCCAATGCACACAAACCAAAACTAAAAGTACCTTCGCTCCCCGTTCAACATGCTTGAAGTTATAGCCTAATTGTTGCCCCAGAGTCATTCAAGCTAATTGAAAGGCTTGATAACAAAAAGATAAAGAGAAGGAAATTTCCGTTAATATGATACATTGCAATTACTTCAACATAATTTTTGAAATTATAACATTATCATTAAAATTTTGGAAAGGGAAAGGAACATGGTTGAACTCTTTCTTAACCATCCCATTAGTATTATCTCAAAGTTCTTAACTCTTATATGCAATCACAAATATGGACATGCATAACAAATTATAGCCCTAATTGAATGTTGCCACTCATCCAAAACACCATTCTTATTACACTCATTTCAAATAAAATCCATGGTAAGTGGTAAGCCATAACACTAAGAGATTTCTATGTTAATTTTTAATTATATATTGGAAGAATAATAATGGCTACCTTTCACTCCAAACCTAAACATGATCCAACAACTCACCTATTGTTGGCTCTCTTTCAGCACCATCTTTTCACTGATCACCATCTAGGTACCAAATTATTGATAAAAATGAAATAACATTTAGTTTCCATCCACTTCACCTCATGAAGACAAGTTCTACCAAGGCTTTCTATTTTAATTGTCTTTTTAAAAAATAATACACACAATGTCTTCTATTTCCAATTATTAACTTTACTTTTTTAGTAGTACTTAACAAATATAGTTTGTGAACCCTTGTTGTCACAACCATGACCATGTGCTATACCAAACAACACATTCCAAAAACACTCACATTAATTTTCGCTAGACAAACCCAATAACACTAGTAGTGATCATCACACTGCCCCACTCTCATCCGCAAACATGCACCATTTGTAGGAAAGTAGATCTAATGATCACATGAATTGCAATAGATAATTATCAATTTTCACCTTCACTTTCTTAGGAAATGAATCGAGAGAGTCGAATAAAATGATTGGGAAGTGGTTCATAGAAACCCTAAAGAAGATAAACGAGTGCAGAAAAGGAAAAAGAAATGAAATAAGGCTGGTTTAAGGGGATTTTGATTTGAGAAGGAGATATGTGAGAGTTTTGATTTGGGTTTGGGACCGTAGAGAAGACGAAAGGGCAACAAAGAAATAGGAAGAGAAAGAGAGAGAACCAAAAACTAGTTTTGGGACGTAGGTACGGTGGTACCAATACAATTAGCTTTAGCCCTGTTGGATTTTTTTTTGTATTTTTATTAGTACAAAATTT
>QUWT01000679.1:0-25616 GCA_004329165.1 Spatholobus suberectus | reverse complement strand
GAGCCAAGACACCAGAGGAGGATCCCAAGCTGGACATTCCATCATCGTCTAAATTAGTAATAGGACTACCACTTTTGACCAACCAACATTGTTGGTTTGTATATATATATATATATATATAGATATATTTTTTTTTTGCCAGACACTAGTTGTATATATTGTGTACTTTTATTTTGTAAAACAATGATGTAAATATTCTACACGCCTTTATATTATGGTTCTCTGATATAATGCGCATATTATCCATATCATTTTCTAGTCGATACATGAAAAAAAAAATTAAATAACTTCAATCTTCTATAATAATGTATTGTCGTCATGAATGTAGTGTAAAATGTTTGGATTTTATATTTATATATTAGGGGTGTTACATTATTAGTTTCCTGGGTCCTTCAGTGGCTCCCCTAACCCGGGAAGTTTCACATTGGGATCCATAGGAGTATCACTAGGCGATAATCAAGTATACCTAGTCTTGGTCAAAATGTACAGAGCATAATTTCATTGGGAAAGGGCAATGCCAGATAAGGATTGGCCAACTTAATCCCCAAAAAGTATTTGAGCAAATCCAAGTCTTTTGTCTAAAATTGACTCTAAAGATGAGATTTGAGTCTCTGGTGGATACCATTTGAGTCATCGCTAGTAATGACTATGTCATCAACATAGACACCAGGTAAATGTAGAGGCCAAACAGAAAGTGGAGGGAGAACACTGAGTGATCAGCCTCTTGAAGCAAGCCAGAGCTAAAACGGCCAAATCAAGCACGAGGAAACTGTTTCAACCCATAGAGAGAACAACAAAGCCAGCAAACAAGGTAAGCGTCACTTGAAACCATAAAACCTAGTGGCTGATCCATAAACCTCTTGCAACTCACCATGCAAGAAGCATTTTTAATGTTCAACTAGTGGAGAGGCCAATAGTGGATGGCAGTCATAGCAAGGAAGAGACAAACAGAGGTGATTTGGCCACCGGAGAAAAGGTGTCCCAATGGTCGAGACCAAACATCTGATGTATCTTTAGCCACCAAACAAGTCTTAAAGCAATCAACCTTGCCATTTGGGCCAATCTTCACCGTATAGACTCAACGACAGCCTACAATTTCTTGTCGGAAGGTAAAAGGAAAAGTTCCCAAGTATCACTAGTGTGTAAAGCAGCCATTTCCTCCAACATCACCTATTGCCAATTGGGATCAACCATGGCTTCATGTGTAGACTTAGGAATAGACACAAAATCCAAAGAGATAAAGGAGAAATAGGAGGGAGATAAACGGTCATAATTAATAGAAAAAACGTATAAAGGATTAGGGTTGCAAGTGGACCAAATACCTTTCCAAAGGGCAATGGAAAGGTCAGGTTCAGGCAACGTTTGTGGAGGGCGTTTGGGGCAGGAAATGATGCTGAAGGATCAGTAGATGGGACTGCCAGTGGAGGGTGGGGCCATCTGTGGTAGGTGAGTATGGTGGTGGAGCAAGGACAACGATCGAGCTGGAGCGACAAGCGGGAGAACAGGCGAAACATCCAAAGGACCATCTGCAATAGTGGAACAGGAGAAAGGGGTGGACTCGAAGAAGGTAACATCAGAAGAGACAAGGTACTGTTGAAGATGAGGACAAATGCAACAATAACCTTTTAAAGGCAAGAGTAGCCAAGAAAGATACACTTGATAGACTTGGCAGAAAGTTTATCTTTACCTAGAATGAGGTCATGGACGAAGCAAGTGCAACCAAAGACACGGAGAAGGACAATGTATAGGGCCTATGCGAGTATAGGATGGAAAAAGGAACCTGATTGTCAAGGACAGACGAAGGCATGCAGTTGATAAGATAACATGCTGTAAGAAGTGCACACCCAAAAGCGAAGAGAAACTTTGTAGTGAAGGAGGAAGGTACGAGCTGTTTCAACCAAGTGACAATTTTTTCGTTCGACGACACCATTCTATTGTGGTATGTGGGCACACGATGTTTCATGAAGGATTTCCTGCAAGGTGAGGAATAACTAAAACTGGGAAGAAATGTATTTGTGGGCATTATCGATGTGCAAAATTTTAATTGAAACACCTAACTGATTGTGAATTTCATTTAAAAAACCTTGAGATATGGGGAAACATCAAAATGATTTTTCATTAAAAATACCCAAGTACATCAAGAAAAATCACCAATAAAAGTGACAAAATAGAAATAAAGCAAAAGGTTGAACAGACTCAACTAGGACCCCAAATATTGAAGTGTGCTAAAGCAAAAGCTGACTCAATACATTTATTGACACAAGGATTATAAGTATGACGAATATGTTTGCCTAACTGACACAACTCACACTGAAGAGATGTAATGGTAGAAAGACTGGGAACTAAAAGGCGTAATTTTTTCAGACTAGGATGGTTGAGGCGCTAATGAGCAAGAGCTGGGGAGGCATGTAAGACACAGCCAACCAGCAATGATAGTTGGTACAATCCTCCAAACTCATGCCCTGCTCCAATCATCTGTTCGGTACACCAATCCTGAATAAGAACAAAGTTATTAACAAACGAAATGAGGTAGTCAAGGGTGCGGGTGAGTTTGCTAATCAAAATTAAATTAAAGGGACAACTAGGGACAAATAAGATAGAATTTAAGGAAAGGTTGGGAAGTAGATATGTTTGTCCAATGCCACAAATTGGGATGCAAAAGCCATTTGCTAGGGTAACAGGGGTAGAGAGTTTGAAAAAGACAAGTGAGAGAAGAGTTTGGTTACCAGTCATATGATTGGAGGTACCGGAGTCAAGGATCCAGGGTCCAAGGGAAGAAGATTGAGAGGCAAAAGCTACAGGATTACCGTACTGCCATAGCAAATAGCAGGAGAGGCAGGTGGATGAGCTACTCGAAGCTGAACAAGTTCATGATATTTAGCGGCAAAAATAGTAACATCCCAATCAGGGTAAGGGTGGCAACTTGGGCCTCATTCACTGGCTTGAATTGCTCTCAAGCCTTGGTATGACATTTGACTTCACATGGCCAAAGCGATTGCAATAATTACAACGTGGACGCAATGACCACGACCCCCACCTAATCCACCTCAAGTAGAGGGGTGGGAGACAAAAGTGGAAGAATCACCAGGAGGAGCAGAGGAGTGCCCAAAAGTATATTGAGTGGAAAGACGTAGCAACTATTCACTGACCATGTCATATGTAGGGACCGTGGGACCTGACAGAATCTGATTGCAAACAGCATCAAGATCAGTGGGATCGACGAGAGCAAGCACCATAAAGAACTAGCTGCGTTGTTTGTAAAATGTCTCTACATCACTAGTAAAGGGCAGGAGAAACAGCATAATAGCAATTAAATGGTCGAGCTTACCAAGATATGTCTGGATATCCATGTTCTCTTTGCATTCAGCAAGCAGTGACGACACTGTAGAGACGATGGATATCGTTGGAATAGACTTTCTTGGCCTTGGCGCATACCTCATAACAGGTGGGAAAAGCTTGGTATTGGGGCTGAAGGTTGGGAGCAATGGAGTACCATAGGATGTTGCTAAGGGAGGCGTCCATTGTTGCCAATGAGTGGGTGGAAATATCCTTTACTTGGGTGGTCAAGTGGTTGACATGGCCTTGGCCTTGAAACCACAACTGGACAGCAGTAGCCCAAGTGCTGTAGATGGTGTTCCAATTAATTTTTCACAAGAGGTCAGCGGGATAGTGGTAAACGTCACTGCAAAGGCAAAAGCGGAAGAGGAACTAGGAAAGGCCATGAAAAAAGTGAGCCAAACAAGGCTAGACAAGGTCTCCAGAGGTAGGGGGAAACGACAGTGGAGTCGCTAAACAGTGGGTATCGCTGGAAAAGGTGTCAAGTGCCAATTTGTAGTGAGCGAGTAAGAAGCACACACCCGCATGCAGCGGCAAACAGCGGCGTGGCTAATGGCACGGTGGTCGCTAGAGGGTGGCGACTCTGGTGGTGTGGTCATGCTGGAGAAAGGAGGCTCAACAGCGGCCAATGGGGCTCCGCAACAGTTTGCAGTACTGTTCACGCAAACCAAATAAAGGCGATGCTGTGGCGAATAGGAAAAAAAAACCTAAACTTTTGATACCATATTAGATTACTAAAATATGTGTGTATGTTGACCACACTATGATCCATTATTTATAATCAAATGATGATACAATTAATGGTAAGAATAAACTAATATGATCCCTAATTTTCAGCTATACAAGTTTCCATATTTCCCTATTTACATAGAATCGTATCTTTAATAGTTACATTCATCAATATCATTAAGTGAAATTGGATCAATTTCATCTCAATACTGAGCAATGTTTGATTTTATTGACATACACCAAGTTGTGTAGTCTTTTATGCTCATGTTTGTTTCTTTTTTTAGAATCAACCTATAACAAATAATTTAGTAAAGAAATTATGAGGACTAAGAGTACAAAGTATTAACTAGTAATTATTAAGTAGTAAATTACTAGCTCAAACATACTCCAGTTGCCTTCACATCCTGACGCATTACATGTCAAACTCAATATCTTTATAGTTAGTTGTTGCAAATTTGGAGTTTACAATCCATACATTCACCACTATTGCACTACAAATGACAAGTCCAAAGAAATGTTATGCAATAATGAATATAACATTTTAAATTCAGAAGAATTGAGAAAATTGTTCTCACCTGGCGCAATACTATCCTTTGTTAAATTGCAAATTATTTCCAAACATACCACCATTGGTTTATAAATCGGTAGCTCTTCCAGAATCCTTTGTCTCACCTTTAGATTGGGTACCAACCTCTCATGCATGCATACAATTTGTTTACCACCTCAAAATCAAATTCAATAGAAAGATTGGTGAAGAATAATTCTGGGTTTAGAAAGTGACCAATTGCACGTAATGGGAAATGAACTTGGCAAGTCCACTTATCATCAATAATTTCAAAAACTTCCTTGTGCTTGCTTTCATTGTTTTCAAACAATTTCATTATAGCTTCTTTAGCCTTCTCCATTGCCTCATATATATAATCAATGGCTGGTTTTTTCTCACTATCAAGGCGAAGCCCGCAAACAAGTCGTGCCATAAGCAATAGTGTATAAACTACATTATTCCAAAAAGCTGGCATGAGTACAGTTTCTATTGCTTCCATCCCTTTGGCCTCCTTGGATAATTTATTATTTGTCTAATCATTTGATACAAACATCTTTCTTAGATTCCTTTCACCTTATGGATCCTTTTTAATGTGAGGAAGGATGTAGTAAATCTAGTGATAGCATGCCTCACTAATTCCCTTTTGTTGATGAAGTACCTCAACAAGTTCAAAATATTTGAATGGCTATAGATGAAGCCAACAAGAGATATTGCTCTTTGAATTGTTTCTTTATCAATGGCAACTTACCAATGTTTTCCACATCAAATCTATGCATGGAGCTACACAAGGAGTCTAATATAAATGTGGTCTTTTTCTTCGAGTAATTTACCTACCAAAACATAATTATTTTTGTTGTTTGTTATAATTTGAACAACCTTTTTTCCCCCAATCTCATCCACAATAGAGTCCAACAACTCAAATATTTTCTTCCCAAACTTCACAAAATATGATGCATCAATAGATTTACAAAACATTGTTTCTCTATTTTCTATTGTTCATGCATCAGACATAACTGAGCATGCAAATCTTCCCCATTGCTCCTTTTGGCCATTTAACAAATTTTCAATGTGCTCTAACTACTTAACAAGAAGTAGAACTATAAAGTTATGATGGGAAGGAGGCCTCAAATTTGGTTCAAACCTTCCCGTAGCTGTAAGCATGTCATGAAAGCTTTGCAACTTAATTAGGTTGAAAGACAAGCCAGCTTGGTACCAAAATCGGGCCATGTATTGATGAACTCTTGCAGTAGTCTCCTTGTCACATGTCGTCCTTATACATGATTGCCCTTTTCTTCTTTTCCCTTTTTTATTCAATTGTAGTTTCTAGTCTTCGTAAAAAGAGATCAATAGGTCCCTTTGAAGCACTTTTCTTTCCACTAGTGTCAAAGAGCTTTGTCTTCATCACTATCACTATAGTGTTCAAGAAGATCTTGGCACAACTTTTTGAAATACTTCACTATCTTGCTTCTTTTTTCCTCAACAATCCCCATAGTTCTTCTCTAACTTCTTTTGGACATTTGGCACAAGCTACAACATTTCCTTTTTTTCTCGTAAGTGCTCTTTGCTATAGTAATTCCACCCTTTGTGATCTTAGCAAAGAAATTGCACACACAATTACTAGTATCATTTCCATGTATTGGACGACAATATTTCCATCCAGGGTTAGCCCTAGAAGGAGGATTTGATGATCCCTCGCTTACTATACTATGATTTTCTTTTTTAAATAAGAATTAGGTATATGACTATATGGAGAATGAATAAAACAAAACAAAAATGAGAGGGAGAGAAATCAAAGAAAAAAATTACAGACAAACAGAAGAAAATTTTGGAATGAACAAATCTTTATACAACAAGGGAGTATAAGAAGGGCGAAAAACAAAAATTAAAATTTGGAAGAAAAGAGGGTAAAAAAATGGGAAAATAAAAAAAATCAAAGGACAAATTTAAAAAGAACAAATTTTTATAGAACAAGAGAGAATGAGAAGAAAAAAAAACTTAAAATTTGGAAGAAACAATGACCAAAAAAAGAGGGAAGGATTAAAGAAAAAGAAAGATTAAAAAGCCAAAAAAAAAATGAGAAAGAGCATTGTCACCTTCAAAGAAAGAGGTTAAGTTGTCGGAGAATGGTGGAGTGGCAATGCTTTTGAGTGAGAACTGAGAAGAGTTTACGTAGTGTTTAAGCTTCAGAGGCAAGAAATTGAAGTGAAGCTGAAGGGTCGTGTGGCATGGGAATAAAAGGCACATGTTGGGCTTATTTTAAACTTAGGAAGCCCAGTGAGTAAACACTGAATAGAATAAAAAAATAATAAACAAAGCATGTGAGGAAATAAAAACGCATGTAAAGAAACACCCGCTCCTCTTAACTTATGTTTTAAAAGGTCATGTGAGATTTAAAGTGTTTTGGTCAATTTCTTTTTTTTTTGGGGGGGGGGAGGGGTGTCAATGTTTCTAGCCAATCTTAAGCACAACCTCGTAACAAGGTCCAAACCCCTCTCTCTAAGTTCATTCTCCATAACAGCAATCCGCAAGCCCAAATCGGATCCTCTTTGATTTTGTTTCTCCGAAACGGCAAACCTTAAACGCTCATTGTTGTACTCAACCCACTCCACGGACTCTGCCTCTGCAAACAGTTGCAACTTCGCTGCCTGTGCTTTGCCCAACCCATAATGCAACACACAGCCACAACGAGCAAGGTGGTCGCAATGGTCTTTTCCGTAGACTCTGCAATGCGACGGTGTTGCAGTTGTTTCTGGTCAAAACAGCTACGTAATAGTGCTATGCTGCTGCAATAACCGACATTTGATAACATTGTTTCCAACACACCTAGGGCTATGGACCCAGAGCATGCTAATGCAAGTGGCCCAATATTGGATTTAAGATAACTCTGATACTATCTTAGAATTTAGGCTTAGGACCTAACTCAACACCACAAAATCGACTTATACAATGAGGATTGCCCAAGCTTTATAAGCACTACTTAAGCCTCATCTCTAGTCAATGTGAGATCTCAACCCCCTAAGAGTCGACATTGTGGCAACTGCACACTACAATGCTTCACCCAGCCTTTCCAGTCAGCCCCTTCGTAGGTAGCCTTTTCGAGACATTGGCAACCAACTCTGATAGGCTACAATTAAGGCATAGGGGTGACCGCAATTAAGGCAACTTTCCAACAAGGAGATCTTATTTGGAGACATTACAACTACTTTGTAAATTCAACTGATCAATTGGCAAATGTCTTTAGTAGGTCATTGAGAGGTCCTTGAATTGGTTATATTTATAACAAGTTTTGTGCATATGATTATATGTTCCAACTTGAGGGAGAATGTTAGATAGTTAGGGATTGTCTTCATGTAATTACGGTAATTAGGGATATTTGTAAATCCTTGTATTTATGACTTTCTCTACATATATCTTGGTATGTACTTCAAACACATTGATTCTCTCCTATGTTCTCTCGTCTTCTTCTCTTTCTCAACATTTACATTATAGACTTCTGCTAGTTAACTACTTGTCTAGAATAGAGCTATATTACAGGAAGCAAAATAAAAGGAAATAAAACAAAAACCCGTACAGAGGAAAAAAGAGAAATAACCTATCTTAAAGTACTATTTACAATAATGCTGAATAACCTATCCTAAAGTACTATTTACAATAATGCTGAATAATAGTAAATCTGCATAATCCTTCCAAAAACCTCCTTCAGATTGGGAACAATCAGGCAGATCAAACAAGAAAAGAATTTACAGTTCTATAAAATGTTGAAATATCATGCAACAGAGAATGCTACCACATGAAAGAAAGCTCCAACAGAAATAATTTTATTAATGTAGTTATTAAAAGCTTGCTGCACAAGAGCAAAAGCTGCAGTGAGGCAAATAAAAAAGAATACCTGAAAATTATAGCAGGTTCAGATGAACAAACATTTGATGGAGCTGTACAATCTCCATACACAAAATGAACAGACCCAGTAGCTGATGTGATGTCATTGTCTGTTGGGCTGATAGCGTCTTTTACATTCAATGATTGATATCCAAGAGCTTCCCACCTAGATAGCTTCTTTTCCTCTGCCTTCTTCCTTGCAGACTCAAGTTTTAGACTCTTTTCCTCATCTAAGTTTCTTCCGCTCCTCAAGTCCATGATTGAGTCACAACTTGATTTAGACACTTCCTCAAATTTTTTAACCCAGGAATATATGAAGCCTCATCAAGACCAAGATCACAAGAGAGAGAAGCAGAACTTCCTTCCTTAACATCATCCCCTTTTAAAATGTTTCTTGGATTGACCTCAAATTTCCTTTCATCCTTATCAAGTATTTGTTTATCACGCATAGCAAGCACCCTGTCAGCCATAGCACTAATTTCTGGTACGTTCATATCCCTATGATTTTCATCATTGATCTCAGTGGGATCAAACATATGTAATCCAATATGATGGATTTCAAATCACTAGTTCCAACTTCAGATGGTTCTTTATTGTCATCTTTGAGAATGTTATCACCTGTAACATTGATGCTCAGCAGCAATTTTCTCTCTGCCCTCCGCATAATTACCTACAGTGTAACATGAGTTCCTAGAGTCTATGTAAATACCCCCTACTATCACAGAATAAAAAATTATAACAAACAGAAACATACTTCCTCAACTGTCCGCTCTGTAACAAGGTTTATACACAACACATGGTTCATCTGGCCAATTCTATGTGCTCTCTGCAAAGCTTGCTTGTCCACCTGAGGGTTCCAATCTTGCTCATAGAATATAACCTAGAAAACGCCATATAGTAAATTCTCAAAATATGTTTTAAATTTGCAGGTGATAACATAAACTTACAATGCTTAAACCACCCTGTTAAAGAAATGGAATTCCTATTCCTATGGAAGAGCTTATTCACAGCTTGTTTGCAAGGTTTTAGAAAAACAGTCTGCAACTATGATTTCAACCGCAACATGAAGGATTTTGGGATCCCCGCAACCGCAATTGAGGCCGTATTTATTTGTCCACAATTTCCAACAACATCAAGGATCGTGACATGACCGCAACCAAACTGCAATTTAAAACCTTGCATGTTTGGCTTATCTTACGTGCAAGTTTTTGGAGAGCTTATGAAAATAGCTTATGATATGTCCATAAGTTGTTTTTAGCTTATTTCGATAAGCTCTCCAAGATAGCTTATGAAAACAGCTTAGAGCTTATATGAAAACACTTTAACTTTGTTTCCTCTTCGATTATAAAAACAATTTATACATAAATGCTTATATGATAAGTACTTATTCAATAAGCACTTAATTAAGTTGTTTACCCAAAGATGCCCAAACTATCACCTGCAAAAGATCAACTTGCAGAGCTAGCATGCATATGATATGAGCCAAACACTGAAATATAACAAATCTAAGAAATCATGACCCGAGTTGATTATGGTACAACATAAAAAATTAGTATTAAATTATCATACAAGCACAAATCTTTAAAAGAGTGAACTGACTTTTTACAGTTAGGAATACTTGATACAACACAATTATCAATACAATACAACATATTTTCCTTCACTCTCTACATTATTTGACACCATTATTTTTTGTCTCTAATTTTTCAACACCAGTATAATCATCTCCATATGAATCTCAAATATATTATTTGTACAATCAAGAAATATCCAAAATCAACACCCATGGATCCCATGGATTGCCACATTTAGATGCAAAAGCAGAATGCAACTCAAGAAATAAGTCAATTGAACAAATGGAAACCTTAGAAAGAATCATCATTTTATATATACCAATATTTATAAAAAAATAAAAAAAAAAAAAAAAAAGCAAGAAAATAAATCAGTAGTTAGGTTCCAATTTGAAGGTTGAAAGCTTGACAGAACTCACAGTATCACCAGCCACAAGATTCAAACCAACTCCCCCTGCTCTTGTTGAGATCATAAAAACAAATGCTCCATTTTGGTCAGCTTCAGAGTTCAGGCCCGTATTAGCTGATGAGCTACTGAAACTTCTTATAGCAGCGAAGCGCTCTTCAGCCCTAATTGATCCATCAAGACGCTCATACGAATGCTTTCGCAACTCCAGAAAATCCTATATTAGAATAAAAAAGTACTTCATCAATATATTCCCTTAACTAATACAAGGCACTTAACACAAAGATAGAAAATCTTACTTGCAAAATGTCAAGTGTATGGGTCATCTGAGCAAAAAGAAGAACACGATGTCCAGAATAATGTAACTTCTGAAGAAGTTGGTCCAGAATAAGCAGTTTACCACTGGCCTGATAAAGCATGAAGCAATGTGGCAAGCAGGAATTATAGTGCAAGAGCTAAGTGTATATTGTAAATAGAATCCTGTGGCTGTCAGAACAGTTTTGTCTCGTTCAGAAATTAACTAGCTATAACTTAGAAGAAAAGAAAATTGATGTTTTAATTCCTACCCTTTGACCTGGTATACAGATAGGAGAGTAGAGTTTGACAGGTTATGTCTTGTTGAAAAACAAGAGCTTCAAAGAGAGGGGAGACCAAAGAATGTAAATGTGAAACTCAGTCTAAATGGTGTGAGATGGCTAATTGGAAATGGCTGACAAAGACTTTTCAACTGTTGGTACATTGTTTGACTCAAGAAAATATTTATCTGTTTATTCAACTTTCTTTTTCTCTCTTTTCCCATCTTTTTTCCCTTCAAAGTGGGAAATGCAGCATTAACAGCAAATTTAGAGTACAAGATCAAACAGAAATAAACTTCTAATCTGACAGCAACCAATATGACTTAAAGACCCAGAGGGTAGGATAAGTCCCAGGGCCCAAGTTATCACGTACAAAAATAAGAGTGATAGTTACCTGAACCAGATGTTCACCTTCTTCATAAGGTTCAGGCTCAATACCTGGAAAGAGATAAGGATGGCTACATGCTTTTCTTAGCTGTAACACCTAAAAATGTGAATCACATTTGCCATTAACTTTAATGTGAAAGGATTAAGGAACAAATAACAAAAGCACAATATGGAGTTGACATAGAACAGAACAAAATCAAGTATGACAGATATATATGCAAAATGCAATACAGAAATAGAAAAAAACTACTTCATAAGATTTGCAGTATTAGTCATGCTCCAGTCAAATTCAACAGTATACACCTAACAGAAGATTATGAAAAGAATACTACACTTTACAAATGCTACTAATGATTATTTTTACTAAATAAAAGACTCAAGACTTTGTACCAAAATTATCTGTCAGTTAAGCTAGCAAAAAAAAGAACAAAACAAATTTTCCTCCAAAATAAGCTGAATGAAATATGCACCAAGTAAACTACTGTATAGCCTCAATTTGCATTTGACCAACATACCCTTTATTAAAATACACAAAATATCATCACCTAATTAATGCTTTCTCCTTCCATTTTGAAAGATATCTTCAGAGAAAAAAAGGATTAAACTGTAAACCAACACTGAATCATGTATTTTCAGTTATAACAGAAATGGGTTCAGCTATTTATAGCTGACAAGAGACTCCTAACTAACTGAGAGTTTACAATACTCTAATACTGAGTTTATGATAGAACCAGACCCAAGAAGATTAGAAAAAAAGGGAAAAAAAATAAGACTGCTTAATTATTGATGACGAAGAAAAAAGGAAACAATATAACCCAGGAAATTTGAGGAACCGGGAGCCTCCCAAACAATTCCCAATATCCCCCCCCCCCCCCCCCTAATTATTATATCTCCTATATATATTTTCTGCCTCCCTTCCCCAACCCTAATTATAATTAGAGTAATTGACAAATATCCTAATTTAAAACAGAAAAGATAAAAGATAATGATCTCCTAATAACAGAAAAGATAAAGATAATGATTGCCTAATAACAGAAAAGATAATGATAATGATCTCCTAACTTCTTTGCGCCTTGCTCCTCATATAGACCTGCCTAAAGAGGGCGCACCCTATCAATACCCCCCCTCCCCCTTTTTTTCAAAATGCAGGCAGATGTCGCCACTTGAGGAGGACTTCCAAATTCCCACTTTCATTGGCTAGAATAGCTTCCGGATCCACTTAGAGCTCATGATCCTCTGTCAAAGCGGCTGGTAGAGGTTGTGGTTGCTGATGGGGTGCCACCGCCTTCTTTAATAAAGAAACGTGGAACACCAGATGAATTTTGCTGTCATTTGGGAGTTCCAATTTGTAAGTGTGATTTTAGGGGCTGCTAGGGAAAAGAAATATAGAAGAGGGAAAAATATTTCTTGTATATACATTCAATCATTATAGAGATACATATATAGGCAGGGCTGCCTAATTACATAATAAATTGGAAGAAAATAAAAAGGGAAATCAAATCAAATCAATAACGAATAAATCAGTCAAATCAGGGTAAATCTGAACTTAATCCTAATTATCAATCCTCTAGAATATTCATCCCAGGAATAAACATACAGCTGTCAACACCCCCCCTCAAGTTGGTGCATAGATGTCTAGCATACCCAACTTGCTTACAAGAACTCAAAGTTGGGCCTAAACAATCCTTTTGTAAGGATGTCAGCAACTTGCTGTGACGTAGGGACAAAAGGCATGCAAATTAGGCCGGCGTCCACTTTCTCCTTTATAAAATATCTATCTATCTCAATATGCTTGGTCCGGTCGTGTTGAACAAGGTTCTGAGAGATACTGATAGCAGCCTTGTTGTCACAATACAGTTTCATTGAAAGGGTTATAGGAAGTTGCAATTCTTCTAGAATCCTTTTAAGCCATAGAATCTCACAAACACCTTGGGCCATTGCCCTATACTCAACCTCGGCACTGCTTCTGGCTACTACATTTTGTTTTTTGCTCCTCCAAGTAACTAAGTTTCCCCAAATAAATGTGCAGTATCCGGATGTTGATCTTTGATCAATGATGGATCCTGCCCAGTCCGCATCTGTGAATACTTCAATAGCCTGCTGTTCAGTTTTTTTAAAAAACAAACCTCTCCCTGGAGCACTTTTGAGGTACCGTAAAATTCGGTAAACAGCTTCCAAATGTTCTTGGTGTGGTGAGTGCATGAATTGGCTCACTAGACTAACTGCAAAGGCTATATCTGGATGGGTATAAGATAGATAAATTAACCTCCACACTAATTTTTGGTATCAAGTAGTGTCTACAGGGTCTCCTTTGCCTTCACTCCCAAGTTTTTGATTGGGATCTATAGAAGTATCAGCTGCCCATCATCCCAGTTTCTTTGAAAAGGTCTAGAATATACTTCTGCTGAGATACAACAATTCCTTTCTTTGATCTTGCAACCTCCATCCCCAAAAATTATTTTAGGAATCCAAGGTCTTTAATCTCAAATTCAGCTGCAAGGGATGCCTTCAAATTATTTATTTCTCTGGAATCATCCCCAGTAATTACAATATTATCCACATAAACAATTATCACAGTCATCTTTCCTTCAGAAGTGTGTCTCACAAACATGGTGTGATCACTCTGGCATTGAGAATATCCCTGCTTTTTAATAAACTGGGCAAATCTCTCAAACCATGCTCTAGGTGACTATTTCAAGCCATAGAGAGATTTTTTAAGCTTGCAAACTTTTTGATTAAATTGAGATTCAAAGCCAGGGGGTGAGTCCATGTAAACTTCTTCTTCTCAGTCCCCATTTAGAAAGGCATTCTTCACGTCAAGTTGCTGTAAAGGCCAACCTAAATTTGCAGCCAATGATAAGAAGACTTTAATGGTATTAAGTTTCACAACAAGAGCACAGGTTTTAGAGTAATCAATACCATAAGCATGGGTGAAGCCTTTGGCAACTAGTCTGGCCTTGTACCTCTCAATAGATCCATCTGTTTTATACTTGATAGTAAACACCCAATTGCACCCCACGGGTGTTTTCCCTCTAGGCAAGTCCACCTTTGTCCAAGTCTGATTTATTTCTAAAGCTCTCATTTCCTCCAAGGCAGCTTCCTTCCACTTAGGAACCCTTAAAGCCTCCTGTATATCTCTTGGAATTTCTGTTTTTGTTAGTTTACAAGTAAAAGCTCTAAAGGTAGGAGACAATTTTTCATAAAATTGGAAATAGGATGTTTTGTACAGGACCTTATACCTTTCCTGACAGCAATAGAAAGGTCAGAATCATCAAAGACAAGTTCAACAAGGACAGAATCAGTAGGAACAGGTTCAAATTTATCAATATTTTGAATGGGTTGAACGGAGTTAGAGACATTCTTACCTGATGGATCCTCGATGCCTGGCAGTTTTGAGGATCATTTGGTTCTATTCTTTGAGGTCCTTTTCTCCTTGAGTAAACATGGTCAAAGGGTTGGATACCTTTGTTACCAACTCTAATTGTCTCATTTTCCACTCTTGGTTCTGTCAAGACAGCTTTTGGAACATCATTTTCATGGCTGTCTTGTCTTGATTTGCTTGATTCACCCAAATTTTTTGTGTTTTCAACATCTGTCGTTACTAAATTTTCCAAAAAATCCAAATTTTTTGAGAAATCTAAATTGTGTTTGAAAATATGAAACATCATCTTCCTCTTGTCTCCTCCCCTGAAGATGATCACTAAAAAAGGAGCTTTTTCAAAAAAGGTAACATTCATACTAACAAAGATTTTCTTGGAAATAGGATCAAAGCATTTGTACCCCTTTTGGTTGGGAGCATATCCAATAAAAACACACTTTTTTGCTCTAGGCCCAAGTTTGCCTTGGTTTGGTTCATGAATATGTACAAAAACAGTGCACCAAAATATTTTGAAAGGTAGAGTACATGAGAGCTTGTTATTTGGAAAAGCACTTGTGAAAACATCAAATGGAGTTTTGAAATTCAAGATTTTGATAGGCATTCTATTTATCAAATATGTTCCGGTGAGAATTGCTTCACCCCAAAGGTACTTTGGGGCCTTATAGTGAAACAGTAATGCCCTAGCAACATCAAGAAGGTGTCAGTTTTTTTGTTCAGCCACTCCATTTTGTTGTGGAGTGTCAACACAAGAGCTTTGATGAATTATACCATTTTGAAGAAAAAACTAGTTTAAATGTTTGTTGAAATATTCCCTCCCATTATCACTACGAAAAACTTTAATTTTCTTTTGAAATTGTGTTTGTATCATGTGGAAAAAAATTGGGAATATGCTCTCAACCTCAGATTTAGTTTTCATCAAATAAACCCATGTTGTCCAAGTATGATCATCAATGAAGGTTACAAGCCATCTTTTTCCATTCGGTGTGGGGTCTCAACAAGGTCCCCAAACGTCACTATGAATTAAGGTGAATAGACTAGATTGTTTATAATCTTTAGGGGGATAAGAGGAACGATGATGTTTTGCAAATTGACAAATTTCACAAGAAAACAAATTTGGATTTTTATTTTTAAAACAATAAGGAAATAAATGCTTCAAATACAAAAAATTGGGGTGACCTAGCCTATAATGCCATAGCATTATTTCTTCATCTTCATGGATACGAGTTGAATTGAGGCAATTACTCTGGAGTTTCTCCTTAGGACCATTCTCATTGTCAAAGATATAGAGACCATCAACCTCTTTAGAACTGCCAATCATCCTCCCCAAGCTCAACTCCTGAAATTTACAAGTAGAGGAGTCAAAAACAGCCAAACAGTTTAAGTCTTATGTTAATTTACTTATAAACAGCAAATTGCATGATAAATTTGGAACATGAAGAACATTGTGAAGTGTTAAATTTTTAGATATTGGAATAGAACCAACACCAGCTATCGTAGAAAGAGTACCATCAGCTATTTTGACCTTTTTGTGAACTACACAAGGACTATATGTGAAAAACAATTTTGGACAAATTGTCATATGGTCAGTGGCTCCAGAATCAATGATCCATCGAGCTTTGGAGTTCGATTTAGTACTCAAGAGGACAATGGAAAAAGAGATACCTTTTTGAGCTAGAGACGAGGATGGAGTCACTGACATTTTTGTGATAGAGAGTTTATGCAGGTGCTCTAGTTGTTCCTTAGTGAACGAAGATGACTCAAAGTTGCCTTTTTGCTCCACATTTTCTTCATTTGAGGTCTGGAACGCCCGACCTTCTCCAGTTGGTTTCTTTTTTGAGTTGGGTGGTTTTCTATGGAGTTTCCAACAAGTCCCCTTAGTGTGCCACGGCTTTCTACAGTGATCACACCAAGGTCTCTTCTTTCTCTCTCCTTCTAGTTCATGTCCCTTTGCAGCCAAGGCTGAACTTTCAGCCTCTTGCATCCTTGTACCATCAAGGTTTCACAGCATGATCTTCCACCTAGATTCTTCCCTCCTAACTTCAGAGAACACTTCCCGCATTGACGGCAGTGGTTTTCTGCTCAAAATTCTGCCACAAACTTCATCTAGTTCTTGGCTGAGACCTACTAGAAACATGTAAACTCTGTCATTCTCTTCTCTCTTCTTGAATCTGGTTGCATCATTGGGATTTTCCCAATCATCCTCATAACACTGGTCCAACTCTTGCCATAAAACAACCATGAGATTGTAAAAGGTTGTGACATCCCTATCTCCTTGTTTGGACTGCCACAATCGAGTCTTTAGTTCATAAATCTAAGAAGAATTCTCCAGATCAGAATAGCAATCATGAACGGCCTCCCACACATCTTTGCAGTCGGGAGAAATAAGTATGGCTTCCCAATGGAAGGGTCCATTGAGTTGATCAGCCAAGCAATAATTAGCAAATTTTCTGACTTCCATCTTGGGAGGGAGGGGTCGATCTTTTCTGGTTGAGGGATGTCTCCTGTCAAGTAGCCCAACTTTCTCTTGTCGTCAAGGGCCAATTTCACAGATTGAGCCCACTTTACATAATTTTTACCATTCAGCTTTTAGATCAAAAGCTGTAGGTTGGTGCCCGTGGACAGAGAATCAGATACGACAAGGAATGATGTAGTTTCAGGACTGCCAGAATTCTTAGAGGACGTGGTGAAGGAATTTCCTCCAGTTACAACGTTTTTTTCCATGGTGGGCTACCACAAGATCAGAGCCAAGCTCTAATACCATGTAATTTTAGGGGCTGCTAGGGAAAAGAAATATTGGAGAGGGAAAAATATTTCTTGTATATACATTCAATCATTATAAAGATAGATATAGAGGCAAAGCTGCCTAATTACATAATAAATGGGAAGAAAATAAAAAAGGAAATCAAATCAAATCAAATAACAAATAAATCGTTTCAGATCAGGGTAAATCTGAACTTAATCCTAATTATCAATCTTTTAGAATATTCATCCCAGGAATAAACATACAACTGTCGACAGTAAGCAACTTCTCCTACCTTCTGCAGTACCTTATAGGGACCATAGAATCTTGTTTCAACTTTTCATTAGGTTTCTTGGCTAGAGAACGCATCTTCTAGGGTTGCAATTTCAAGAAAATGCAATCACCCTCCTGGAAGTGCAACTCTCTTATGTGGTTATTTGCATAACGCCGCATTTGATCTTGGGCATTCAATAAGTTGGCTCACAAATCCCTCAATAAGTCATCCCTTTGTTCCGTCAGCCGATTGACCTCCTCAAGCTTAGAAGGAATAGTTGTCCCCTTCAACAGCAAAAGGGGATCTTGACCGTACAAGGCACGGAAAGGTGACATCTTAATAGAAGCATTGTATTTGTGTTGAACCAAAATTCAGCCCAAGCCAAATGGGAAGGCCATTGTTTGGCCTTGGTTCCTATCAAGCATCTCAAATATGCCTCTAAACAACGGTTAACCACTTCATTGTCTGGGGGTGGTAAGCGATACTTATACGAAGTTGAGTCCCTACTCTTCGGAATATTTCTTTCCAGAAATGACTCATAAAAAGTTAGTTTATTGAATACAATAGTCGATGGAAATCCGTGCAAACGAACTATTTCCTTGACAAATAGTTCAGTTACTTCTTATGCTAAAAAAGGATGAGCCAATAGAAAAAAATGGGCGAATTTAGTTAATTTGTCTACCACCACCAGAATGGTATCCTTGCCATGAGCTCTTGGCAATCCACCAATGAAATCCATAGTTATATTAGTCCATACCCTAGTAGGGACGAGTAATGGCTGTAATAGGCCAGCTAGAGCTAAGGTGCTTGTTTTATTTCGTTGGCATACCTCACACGCTGCTACATAATTTTTGATGTCATTCTTCATGCCTTGCCAATAGACTACACCTGCCACCCTCTTGTAAGTTCCGAAAACCCCAAATGACCACCCACGGAAGAGTCATGTAACTCCTTCAACAACATAGGAATCTAGTCAGACTTATAAGAAATGACCAACTTACCTTTATAATATAATCTACCACCTTGTAATGTGAAACCCAGATGGTCTTTACTCTTGGTTAGCAAGCCTTGATAAATGTTCTTCAGATGAGGATCGCTTGCCAATTCAAAGTCCCACTAATGCCAATCTTCGTCGTGCACCACTAAATGGCAGCAAATGAAAAACGCCTAAAGAGCGCGTTCGCCACCACATTCTCCTTACCAGGCCTGTACTGTATGTCAAAATCATATCCAATCAGTTTCGTAGCCCATTTGAATTGGTCGTCACTCGACAGCCGCTATTCATTGAGAAATTTCAGGCTCCTTTGATCTATTCTAATGATAAATCTGCCACCCAAAAGGTAATGTCTCCACTTCTTTATTGCCAAGACCACAACCATCAACTCCCTCTCATATATGGATTTCACTTGACCCTTTTCGGATAAGGCCTTGCTCCCAAAAGCAAAGGGCCTCTTGTCTTGTATGAGCACTGCACCTAGGCCTGAACTTTAAGCATCAGTCTCTACAATAAACTATTTAAAATCCGGTACTGCTAATATAGGCAACGATGTAACAACAACCTTCAATTCCTCAAAAGCCTTTTGAGTTGTCTCTGTCCACTGGAACGCATCCTTGAGTAAGGTAGTTAAGGGTTTGGCTATTTTTCCATACCCTCGAACGAATCTCCTGTAGTAACCTGTAAGGCCCAAGATCCCCTCAAAACTTTGACATCCTTTAGTACTGGCCAGGCCCACATTGCCTCCACCTTCTTCAGATCAGCCGCTACCCCCTGACCGAGTTTTGTGGCCTAGATATTCCAAGGTTTCTTGCCCAAAACTGCATTTTTTTAAATTTACCCTTAAGTCCTGCTACTACAATGATTGTAGAACTAGTTTCAGGTGATGAATGTGTTCCTCCCTAATGGTGCTGTAAATGAGAATATCATCAAAGAAACGAGCACGAACTTTCCTAGGAAGGTCTTAATACCACATTCATTAAAGATTGGAAGGTCGAGGGAGTATTTGTCACCCAAAGGGCATGACAAGGTACTCATAATGCCCCTCATGGGTTCTGAAAGTTGTCTTCTCTATATCTCCTTCTTTCCTGCGGATCTGGTGGTACCCTGATTTCAAATCAAGTTTAGAAAAATAGTAGCCTTCCCTAACTCATCCAGTAACTCCTCAATCACTGAAATTGGGAATTTGTTCGACATTGTCATCTTATAAGGGCTCTATAATCACACAAAATCTCCACCGTCCATCCTGCTTCTTGACTAATATGACGAGGCAAGCATAAGGACTAGTGTTGGGCCAGATAAAGCCACCTGACAACATTCCCTTACCAACTTATTTATTCTTGCTTCTTGGCAATGTGGATATTTATAAGGTGTCAAATTAGGAATCTGAGCCCTAAGTTTGAAGACAGTTGCATGATCTTGTCTCCTCAAGCGTGGTAGCCCTTGTGGGTCTGAAAAAAACTATCGTGTACTCCTTCAACACCTCCTTAATATCCGGTAGGATGTGTCCTCTTGAGAATGCTCATTTGATTGCACTCTAAATAAAGCCAAGGCCTTGATCTTGTAAAGCCCCTGGATGAGCTAATAGAAGCTGTGCCTTGATTAATTCTAGATCTGCCTTCAACACTTTGGTCTCCCCTTGTACCTTCACCTTCATGGTTAGATCACCAAAATTGGCCTTAATTTCGCCCAAGGTCACCAACCACTTCAACCCCAACACCACGTCTACTCCTCCTAAACCGAATAAGTAGAAATCCTGCAAATGCAGAATTCTTGAATTTGTAAGTGCACTAATTTGCATATACCTCTGCAGCTGACCTTATGCCCATCACCCACTTCCCAAGATAGGAAGACATTGCAATGACCGATAATTGTAGTCTTTCCACCATCTCTATTGAGATAAAATTGTGTAGCACCACAGTCAATCAAGACTACCACCCAACAACCCTTAGTAAACCCCACAGTTTGAGGGATTTCTTTGTGGTAAACCCCTCGATGCTATGCAAAGACAGTTGTAGTCCCCCAACCTCTTCCTCCAAAAGGGTCTGGTGCTTGGCCTAATCTTCGTCGTCTTCTAAAGCTTCAAGTATCATCACATTAAGCTGTTTGTTTTTGCATATATGGTTAGGCCCAAATTTCTCATTACAGTGAAAACACACCACCTTTCTTAACTTTTCCTACAGCTCTACTTGCGTCATTCACTAGAAGGTACTCCTCTCCTTGTAGTGTTGTTGTTATTCCCGATATTAACGGAGGCTTTGGAAATAGAACAGCCACCCTCCACAGACTTCGTGACTGTTGGTCGCCATTCTTGTGTGGTCCTCATCCCAGTGTATGTGTAGCCTGAATAGTTCACCCTTCCACCTTGACTTCCACCACCTTTAGTTATTGCCACATCCTTTTCTTCAATTCTCCTTGCCTTGTTCATTGCTTCTGACAAGGTCCTGTGTTCGTACAACCTTAATTCAGCACCAATCTCTCCTTTCAGCCCATTGATGAAGATTCCCATCAATACTACTCATCTAACCCCTTCACAAACCCTGCATATTTCTCAAATTGCGTCACAAATTCATGACTTGATCTGGTTTGAGTGCTAACAGGGATTCGAATGGGATTCCCATGGATGCTGACTGGAACCTCTGTATGAGGGCTTCTTTAAACCCTTCCCATGTCGGATTGGGGTTGCAAGTCTCCCACCATTGGAACCACCCTAGAGTGTCCCCGTCAAGCGCTACCATAATAGCTTTCATCTTCTCCTCATCCAACACCCCTCTTAGCCTGAAATACCTCTCCAATTTCAATGCCCACCCAAATGCATCTTCCCCCTCGAAAACTAGAATATCTAACTTCCTCCACTTGTTCCCGCTTCTAGGTTCCGACAGCACCTCCCCTTTGGAATCTATCTTGCTCCTTAAGCCTAAATTATTGCCTTGATTCTCAATTTGGGCCCATTGTTCTCCATCGTTACCACTAACCTTTCGACCATTTTTTCCAGCTTGCTGAGGCGCGATTCTTGCTGGGTGAATCACGCTTCAGCCCTTCCTTTTGCTGGTTCCAACTCGTCATTATATGCTCCAAGGCTTCTACTCTTGTTTCCATCCTCGTGCTCACCATAAACTGCTATGCAACACCCACAGCACCTGGAATGAGAGCTCTGATACCAATGTGATGAACCAAACCCAAGAAGATTAGAAAAAAAAGGAAAAAAATAAGACTGCTTAATTACTGATGACGAAGAAATAAGGAACAATATAACCCAGGTAATTCGAGGAACCAAGAGCCTCCCAAACAATTCTCAATATTCCCCCCCCCCCCCCCCCCCCCCCTCTCCCCCTCTATTATTATCTCCTATATATATTTTTTCTGCCTCCCTCCCCCAACCCTAATTATAGTCAGAGTAATTGACAAATATCACCAATTTAAAAACAAAAAAGATAAAAGATAATGATCTCCTAATAACAAAAGGGATAAAGATAATGATTGCCTAATAATAGAAAAGAGAATGATAATGATCTCCTAACTTCTTTGCGCCTTCCTCCTCATTAGACTTGCCTAACAGGGGGGGGGGGCACCCTATCAGTTACAATACTCTAACTATGAGTTTACAATAATACACATTCATGGAAATAACAAGACAAGGATAAATTGTAGAAAATTAATTAAACTTTCTTGGTTTTCTAACCTGTATTTAAAATTGAAACATTTTTTTTTTTCTAAAATAACAGGTAATTTGAAATGGAGTATCATCATGAATCAATCTAGCATCTACCTACAAGAATAGTGGAGAGGAACTAGAAAATTAGCTAAAAATCACTACAAAAAAGGGCTTGACTAACAATATTCTGTAGTGACTGATGATTTGAAGTTCCAGCAGACAGTGCACGTAGCTTATGAAGTTCCTTCCTCAATATTGACATGTAGACCTTTTCTGCAGGATGACAAGGGTACTAACCTGTTGTTGGATAGAATTTTAATATTTAATACAGCAACTTTGCATCTTAGTCATCAGAAATTACAGCTCAAATTGCAATAAAAATGTTCAAGGTAATCTCCAAGTAGAGCAGGATACAACTCACACAGTTATCTCAGTGAGAGGTGGCACAGTAAATTCCACACTCAATAAGCTTTGACTTGGTACGTCGAAGCATAAGGCTCCAATACACTTCTCAGAATTTAAGTCTCTCCTTTACCTTTGAGCATCATGAACTGTTTAGAAACAAAACTGCAACAATTAGAAAGGGGATGAAGAAGTTATTTATTCCCTTTTAATAATTACACTTTTGCATCATCACAAGGTACTCTATCTTATGCTAGGGCTGTTCTAACATTTTTCCAGAAAGAATGCAAGAACCTAACAAGGAAATTTTATAATTTCCTAAAGCCTTTAAACAATTTATATCACTAGTTATGAATCAAATTAAACTCTAGAGCACTCAGATTCTATAATTGTGTGGCAACTTCAAGAAAGAACAAAATAATTCACCAATCCAGCAATGCTAAATGAAATAAGAATGACCTGATGAAAGATCACTGATGTCCTTAAACGTAGAAAGGAACTGATCCATGTACCAAAGACAGAAGGCACGCAAAAATACATCAACGCCCATAGTTCAGAAAGGTTGTTTTGAATAGGCGTGCCAGTCATCAACAACCGTCTTGGCATTATATAGCGATCTTTCAGAACATTAAATAAAACCTGTTGAAGTTTCAAAATTTTAACAACAAGAACCAATAATCTCAAAGGGTGAAGATTAAATTATTCAAGTTTTCACCCATTAAACTGTCTGAAATTTATGGTCTATATCTTTTGAGCCTAAACAGCTAATAACATGAAAAAGATTATATATTTATATAAATATAAATACTGATCACTTTTCTATATTTTGCTTCAGCTCTGTCACATTTTCATTTTATTTACAAATTTATCATATAACGTTCCCAAAAGATAAACCGTATAACATATAGGCAAAGTTTGCCTGGTCTCAATTAATAGAAACACGAATAATATTGGAATATATGAAAAATATCTCATATTATCATTATTGTATCTTACATGACCACTTAGGATTTGATTTTATATTTCATGATTTGTTATTAGTATAAATTACTTTATATTTTGTATCAAGTTATCACATCAAATCAATGTTAGTTTCAGTCATGGTTCTAAATTGCGGTTGCGGTCGCGATTGCGGTTGCGGTTGCGGCCATTGCGGTTGCGGGCATTGCGGCTACTGCGATGCGGATTGCGGCCGTTGCGGTGTGAAATTAAAATATGTTTGCACCAAACATAAAAAAATTCTATAATTATTGATATATCTTTTATTTATAAGGTTGTATAGATTTTCATTCATTTTTAAAATTTGTATCATTTTAATGAATAATTTAGAATAGATTTATAATAAAATTAAGATATATAAATCTAAAAAAATTTAACAAGCAACAAGAACACAAAGTAATTAGTCTGACATAAATTTAGAATAAATTGTCTCATTAACACAAAAGTAGAAAATTTAAAGGTACATAAACTAAACAAATCTTAAATAGATATAATAAAAAAGAAATGGTCTATCAGAGGAAATCTAGTCTTTCCACAGGAAATTCTTCTTCACTTGATGGCATTGAGTATATGCCTATTTAGAATTTATGAAATATTAACCAATAATTAAATTAAATTTCAAATTTAAGAGCAACTATTAATAGATTATCCCTTTTCCCAAATTATGCTTGCTCTACCACAAAAAATTATCTTTCTTCACCCAACATTTAATTTTCTATAATCAATAATCTTTTCTCTAAAAAATTGCTAATATTTTTTCTTCATTTCTTTCATAAATTATTTCTCCCTCTTCTCTAATTTTTCACATTAAAAAATTTCTTTTTTTTAATATAAAAACACCAAGCATTAAAAAAAAAATAAAAAACCCACCCACATTGAAGCTTCCCCCGATTCCCCCCACCCATGAAAGCCAAAAGAAATTTGGACCAACCCACAAAATTTCCCCCGCTGCCCGCCCAGTTGAAGAAAAGAAAAATATCCCTTCCCCCCAACCCCCCCCCCCCCCCCCCCCCCCCCCCCCCCCCCCCCCCCCCCCCCCCCCCCCCCCCCCCCCCCCCCCCCCCCCCCCCCTTTCTCCTGCAAAGTCCCCCCCAACCCCCTGCTAAACCTCATCCATTGAAACCCCCCCACCCCTCCCACAAAGTTCCCCCACCCCCCGCCCGCCCCCCCCCAAACCACCTACTAAACTTAAAAGTTAAAGCCAAAAAATATATGCGCCCCCCTCCCCCAAATCGAAGCCCCCCACTCCCAATGCCCAGCATTCAAGAATTAAAGGCAAATAAAAAAAACTCACCCCACCCATCAAAGCCTGTTCCTCCTTTTTTTAGTTCACTCACCTTTTCTCTTCATCAAAAAATTCAGATCAATCATCCCATTCATCCGTGTGAGTCTGAGATCATAAAGAAACAGAGCAAAAAATAGTGATAGAATGCAGAGCAAACAAAGAAGACGGCAAGGATTTGAACGAACTGAAACTCTGGTTTGATTTGATTTTTTGCTCTTTTTTTTTTTTATCAAAAATGGAACGGAACAGAGGAATTATATCGTTGGCTCGTTGCGTTGCGGACGTAACAGCTCTGTTGCGGTTTGCGTTGCAGCAAAACATGTGATTTGAGATCACACCGCAATTGCGGTTTGATGCGGTTGCGGGTAGTTCCGCAACCGCAATATTGCGGCCGCAACACGTGTTGCGGTCCGCAATTTAAAACCTTGGTTTCAGTCTTTCAGATTATTCAGTCTCTTTTC
>QUWT01000678.1:0-14872 GCA_004329165.1 Spatholobus suberectus | reverse complement strand
TTTTTTCAAGTAAAAACCTTAACTTATTTTATTGTTTAAAATCATGAAATTTCTTTAAGACAATTAATCACACTTCATTCCTTTTATTTTTTTAAAATAAAATTTTCACCAAGATACCCAATTTATTTTATAAAAATCATGACCTTCAAATTAATTCAACCAAATTTGCAAAACTTTTTCCCTTCCTCTATTATTAAACTACCTAAGGATCATTATAGAAAAAAAATGACAAGTTACCCACTTACTTACTTGGGCCGTGAGCCTATTAAGTATTACAAATAAAATCTATCAATTGGTTATCACAATGAACTAAGATAACCGTAAGAAAATTGCATATTTCTTACTATAACTATGTCCATAGGCAAGCTCAATCCTTAACTAATTTTATTTTTAACTTAAATCCTTCATTTGTTAGTTCCTTTAACCATGAAAAATTTTGATAATTTCTCCCTTAACACAAGAAAAAAAAACATGAGTCCTAATGCCAAATCAAGACTAGAGAAAAAAAAAATTTAAACCAAACCACACAACCATATTTTCCATATTAATACCAATCTCAAATCATTGATATTTTTGCCATAAAAATTGTATTCACAGCAGCCACATTTAATAGAAAAAAATAATTCAATATTCCTTTGACAAGCTCAATAATCTGTGAGCTTTAAGGCCAAAGTGCCAAAATTTTCTTTTTAACAAATGGTATTGATAACATAGTATAACCAATATATGGACCCCAATACGAAACGGGATTTATGCAACAGTAGCCTCCATTAAACAGTGACACTACACCAGATTTTGGCAAGCACAACAAGACAGTACATAACCACAACATGTGAGTGCAAATCGAAGCTTACCGTACTGTAAATCAAAGAGAAGAACAAAACTGGAGGTGGAGCGAAACTACAGATCGAGGAAACGGATTCGTTGAGGAACAGAAATGCTTCAGTTAAGTTGCAAAGGAGCTCGTCCAACAGTGGAACAGAAGTGCTTCACTTAAGTTGCAGAGGACAATACATCACGCATGGCAGTGGAACAGAAGAATAATTGCAGAGGAGCTCGTCCAGCAGAGAAGAAAGACGTTTACAATGGGTGGGGATCGATTTCATTTTAGCTTTTCATTCGAAAAAAAGCGGCACAAATTTAATAAAGCAGATTTGAGGGACTTTTTAGATCAGTTCAGAGGATAACTGATCTAAAAAACGAGACTTTTTAGATCAATTCACTGTATAACCGATCAAAAACTATTTTTACAACGGTTTTATGGAGAACCAATCTAAAAGATTTTTTTACATCAGTTATATATCTAACCGATCTAAATATCTTTCGTTTAATTACAAAAATGCCACATCCTTTTTTTTTACATCGATTGTATAACAACCAATGTAAAAACCTGTCGTAGAATCCATATTTTACACTAGTGAAATAAGAATGCACCTTGGCTATGTTATCATAGTGGGTGTAGCGCCTACGATCATGGCGTCGCGATGAGGAGCGGATAGGATGTGAGCTGAAGTTCAAGTCGTTATGCTTTTTCAAGTTGCAGACGTAGTGTCCGCTTTCGCGGTGGTGTGACACGGCCGCGATAGTGCCTCCAAGGCGTTATAGTGCCCGCTACTGTGAAGCTCTGTGAAAGCCCAAGAATACCCTCACTTTTTAATCGTTAGTGAAGATATTTTCAGGTATTTATAGTGCCTTATTTAGCTCTTCATGCGCAACTTTCGCTTTGTGGTGACCTAAGTCGAAGTCGTTCCTCTACCTCCTGCTTGCGTCTTTGATGACTGTCATCTTCTCCAGTGACATTCATCTTTTTCGGTGACCTTCTCCAACACGTTCTTGTCTTCGGTGACCGTTCGTCTCTAATTCTCTGACAACCTTCTTCTTCTTCTCCAACACGTTTTCATTTTCAAGTCTTTTTTCTTTCTTTTTCTATTTTTTATTTTATTTTCTATTCTTTTTCAATTTTTCTTTTCCTTTTTTATTCTTTTCCTTTCTTTCTTTTTCTGCTCTTTTTTCTTTCCCTTTTCTTCCCCTTGCGCAACCTTGTTTGGTTTCTTTTTTTTTTTTTCCTTTGTTAGCAGCACTACAATATCATTATTTTTCTTGACTTTATTTTTCCTTTTGTATTCTACCCAACATAATCATGGCATCTAGTTCCCAACCTCATACTAATCAACCAAAAAAATAACTCCACTGTTGCTACCATCAGTGGGACCTTCAATGCAATGTTCAAGCCTACTAAGTGTGACATGTGATTTTGCTTGAAAACATCTTCCAGAGGAACTACTAGAGCCAAAATGCATTAACTTGAAATAAAAGGAGATGTGGGCGCTTGTAGAAAAATACCAGAGGATATTAAATTGCAAATGAAGGCAGCCTATGAGCAGAAAAAAGATGAAAATGAGATATACTTGGAGGGTGTGTGAGAAAATGAAGATGAGAAAGATGATGTGCAAGAGATTGCAAGGCTTCAAAGTGGAAAAAGGCCTTGAACATCATCAACGAAGGTCATTTCATCTACTGCCAAGAAGAAGAATACAAATGTTAAAGGCCCTTTTATTTTGCTTTTCTTCAAAAAAACCTAAAGAAAGTATCCAATTAGGTAAATCTAAGAGGCAAACAAGCATAAGTGATGCTTGTCAAAAGGAAGCAAGAGCAAGGACAGTTCAATACATTGCTCATATTTTTTTCATAGGTATAGGATTCAATTCAACATTGCCAGATCAAAAAGTTTCAAAGTGATGCTTAAGGCGATTGGAAACTATGTTCCTCATTTAATGGCTCCAACCTTTCAGGAACTAAGAGTTTCACTCCTTAAAAAGGAGTTGGAATATACAAACAAAATGTTGAAGGGTCATGAAAAGGAGTGGATGAAATAGGGATGCTCCATTATATCAGATGGTTGGACGGATAAGAAGAATAGGACTCTAATTAATTTCTTGGTAAATTGTTTATTGGGAACAATGTTTGTGAAATGTGTTGATGCTTCTAAATACATGAAGACCGAGAATAAAGTACATGAGCTTTTGAATAGCTTTGTGAAGGAGATTAGAGAAAAAAATGTTATTCAAATAGTGACGAATAATGGGAGTAACTATGTTATGACGAGTAAGAATTAATCAAGTTTTGATTTTTATTCCTAAATATAAGTTTGTAAATTTTAATTGTTACTCATTTAAGTTTATTGATTTTGAACTTTTTAGGAAAAAATTTACAAAACACTAGACCGAAATTGTTTTAGACTCCATGTGTTGCGCATTGTCTTGACTTGATGCTTGAAGATATTGGAAAGATCCCCAAAGTTAAAAGGGATATACAAAGAGGCATTAAGCTTGTAGGCTACATCTATAACCATTCATTGGCCTTGAACACCATGAGGAAGTTTACAAACAAGTCTAAATTGGTGAGGCACAGAGTAACAAGATTTGCTACCACTTTCCTTACTTTGCAAAGATTGCATAAGTAAAAAGCAAATCTTAAAAGGATGTTCACTTTGGACGAATGGTTAAAGTCTAAGGCAGCTAAAGATGCTAATGGAAAGAAAGCAATGGATGTTGTGCTTGTGCCAACATTTTGGAATGATGTAGTTTACACTTTGAAGGCTATAGGGCCTATTGTACTTGTCTTGAGGTTGGTGGATAATGAAAAAAGACCTGCAATGGGGTATATTTATGAAGCAATGGATAGGGCCATAGAAGCAATTGACAAAGCCTTCAATGGTAATGAAGAGAAATATAAGGACATCTTTGTAATTATTGATAGAAGATGGGATTGCCAACTACACCACTCTTTGCATGCAAAGGGTTATTATCTAAATCTCGAGTTCTTTTATAGCAATCCAAAAATTGACTGTGATGCTGAAATGTTGGATGGCCTATACAAATGCATTGATAGGCTTAGTGAAAATTAAGATTTTGTAAACAAGATTCATAGTGAGTTGCCAGTATATAAGAGGGCTGGAGGACTCTTTGGAATAAGTGCAACAATAAGGAAAAGGAATACAATGGCTCCTGGTAAGTGGAAAAGTTCAATTTTTATAAATTTGAATTATTATTTGATATTTCATGTAAATACTAATGCATATGAATTGCATTACTTATAGCTAAGTGGCAGAAGATATACGGAGCACATACATCATACTTGCAAAATTTTACCATTAAAATTCCAAGTTTGACTTGTAGCTCATCAGGATGCAGGCATAATTGGAGTACCTTTAAACATATAAGTTAATGTTCATTTAAATTTGAATCATTATGAAATATTGAAACTTGAAACTGACATTCAAGTTTTTTAAATTATTATAGATTCATTTGAAGAAGAGAAGTAGTCTTGAACACTAAAAGCTTCAAGACTTAGTTTATGTTAAATATAACAAAGCTCTTCAAGAGCGCTATGAGTGTTGTGATGCCATTGATCCTATTGCTTTTGATGACATTGATGATAACAATGAATGGCTATTGGGAGATTTAGGCAAAGATGAAGATGATTTGGTTTTTGATGATGATGTTTTGACCTGGAGAGATGTTGCTCATATAACTGGGGCCAATGAACCTTTGAAATATGCTAGGAGACAAACAACAATGAAAAGGGCAACTGGTGGTGCATCTACATCAAATAGGAAGGGAAAAGAAATGGAAGAAGTGGTGGAGAAAGAGCATGACACAAGTGAAGATGAAGGGGAGGAAGAGTACATTTCTAATGCTAGTAGAGTGATGAAGAGGAAGACAATGACATGAATCTTGAAGAGGATGATGATTCTTATTAAGAAGATTGTATTTGACATTTGTCTATGTGAATTTTAATTTCTAGTACTTTACTACTTTAGTTACATTAGGCTTTAGAGTGTTTAAGACTTTTGAGCACTTTGTAGTTTGTTTTTCTTTCACTTTTATTAACATCTACTGCATATTTTGCTTTTAGCACTATGAGTTTTTATTGTTAATGATGATTAGTGTATGAATTTTGAGTAATATTTCTCTATTTGAGCTTTTATATATATATAGTATCAATTTTTTATTATTTATAAAAAATATTAGAATAGTGGTCATTCCGTAATACGCTATCCCGCTATCCCAATTTTGGGGGTGGCTGCTCTACACCACTATCTAGGATTAATAACTATGCACTTTGGTCGATATGATATATTTGATATACTTTGTAAAGATTGTTTTATATTCTGTAGAGTTATATTATTTTTCTCCTCTATTGTATATATAGTGCCTAATCCTCCTTTTAAGCTTTGTGATGGGCTTCTTTGGAGAAAATAGATGTTATGTATGCTTCAGGGAAATTGTTGAATAGCATTGGAGGTTATTAGAAATGGAAAGTTAAATGCTTTGGATGTCTTTGATTAGATCCTTATAAATTTTTTAAGGCATGATTACTTATATGATATTCTATTTTGGCACATACGAGTATGGGTTTAACAGGAGCAATAATGTGGGTTAAAGCCATTAAACACTAAATTTAAATAGAATAAGAATGCAATTTTTGGCAGTTTATAGACACCAGTAAATACTAAATTAAAATAGAATGAAAATGTATTTTTTGGCAATTTTTAACAACCAGAAACGTTCATTATTTTCTAGCCAAAATATCAACTTTCAAATAAGTTCTGCCAAAAATAATTTTTGACACATGTGGAACTGGCGATTATTTTAACCTACAGGAACTGCATTTTTAACCACCAAAATTACAATTTTTTTTTTGTAGTGAACGACTGAGTAATTAATTTACATTAAACCAATTGTGTTGTTGCAATCTTAATACAACTATTTACTACTTATTTAAATCCTACGTTATAAACTATTTTGAGGTTAGTTTAATTTTAGCTCAATTTTGTATTCTCTTTTGGGTGAACTTAGGATATCCTCTAGCCGAAAGGTAAGAACTACTCTCTCGAAATACTAAAATCTATTTAAGAGTCTGACCTCTCTCAACAGATACTTTTCTATACACACAGACCTAGGGATCGAACCTTTGAAGTTTAATTTTGTATTTTACTGTCAACTAAAAAATATTCTTTTGTTGTTTAAAAAAATCTTGTTTTCATGACTAAAATGATAAATCTATGATTTAATTATATCTTAATTTATGTTATTTATATTTTCTTTCACATGTTAAATTAATTAATTAAAACCAACATGTTGTTGGTTCGAGTAAAACTGGACTCAGATCTCTTAAACAAAGTTTTGAGTTTGAGTGTGGATGAAAAAACGTGGTTGGGAGGGGAGATCTCACTAAAAGTGGTCAGCCAAGTTTTTTTATGAAGATTAGTTATCAACAAAACTGGTGGATACTTTGTATCAATATCATAGGTATCCAAAAAAAAAATTGTTAAAAAAACTACTGTAAAATTTAGTATACACGTTTTATATGGGAAGATATACATATAGTGATTTTATTTAACTTAATTTTCAACATGTTAAGTGAGTTTTTAAAACCATCTAAGAATAGATTTTATTAAATTACATTCTAATAAAATATTTATGAGTCAATCACGGTCCACGTTAATTATCATAAAAACATACGACTTCTGATTTTATAACATAATTCGCCAAGCTAAATGAATACATTATTTTAAACTAAATTATATTTTTGGTCCCTCTATTTTTCTCAATATGTAATTTTGGTTCTCCTATTTTTTTTTTAGACATTTAGTCCTCTTATTTTTAAAATCAGCAATTTTTGTTTTCCTACTTTTTTTAGAAATATTTAGTCGCCTTATTTTTAAAAATTCACAATTTTGGCTCACTGTGAAATCTCTTATATTAACTATTAGTGGTTTAACGTTAACTCTGACGTATCAACATTGACTCTAATGCCGACTCTAATTCTAATACGTTATTTAAGTATTGACACGTCATAATCAACATTAAATAACAGTCAATGTAAGAGATTTGACGACAAGACCAAAATAGCATATTAAAAAATAGGGAGACCAAAAATGTAATTTAGCCATTATTTTAAATTACATGATCTTATAAATGCGTGTATGGTAAATGAATAATCTAATTACATATTTTTTCTTTTGTTATAATATACGTTTCCCACTTAAATTTTATGATTCATTTGCTAAAACCTTAACGTTACCATTAAACCAAATTGTCTACGGAAAATTAAACCCAATAATATTGATTTTTTTATTGTTTTATATTCCAATATTTTTATAAACAAATTAATTTAAATTACATAAAAAAGGTCATTTGTATCATTAAAGTTTGTGTCTAAAATTCTTGAAACCTTAAAAATAAATATGTAATGATCGATTAGATATATGTAAATTAATGCATGCACAAAAGTGTTGATATTTGTTTTGAATTTATGTATGAGTATATTCATGACATAGCATTTTAATAAAGAGCTGAGTTCTACTTTACTAAGATGGTGGCGAGAGTGCGTAAGTAAAAATATTTATCTTTCTATGGAGTAGAATTTTATTGGTCCTCTGCATTATCATTCATGTAGAAATTTCATGTGTTAAGATTATATAATTATCATACATCATTTAATGTGATTGTTTGTATGGTAATATTTCTGTTTTAAATTGTCCTATATGATATTTGTTCGCACTCTTTCATGTTTATTTTGTGTTTGGTATAAAATTAAGTAATTAAAATAGATGGACAAACATATGATCGGTCTTTTTTCAGCTATCACACAAGCAGTATTTTTGGGTACTAATTGGAATGTGGACGTGATGAATCACATGGTTACTTTTACGGGACAAACATCTTCTGCCATTTTGCTTCCAATTCAACAAGACCCACTTATCATCGACGGACCTATAGTAGTTATCTTTACACTTCCTGTTGCTCAACCCACAAACCCTTTCCTCCATTTCATTCCACCACCCACGTGAGGAAAGAGAATAGAATATGGTGGGAAAAGATTGTATATAAATAAAATACTTTTCCTTTTTATCTAAGTAGTATGCATGAGCAAAATTGAGTGGTTTGATTAAATATGGTTGTACTTGAAACTCCAGAATAATATATAGTCTAGTTTCCTTTAATTGTGTCTTCTAACATTGTTATTTTTATTTTTTTTCACTGAAGAAATTTTAATTACGTGTTCATTTCTTTATAAAGAATAAAATAAAATAATGTAAATAAGTTTATGACAATAACAACTATAAGTCAAAATAACAAATAAAATTTTTAAAATATATTAATGACGTTTCATTTAGTTGGTTAATAATAATACGAAATATATAAAATAAAAATGGGTGATACAGATGGTTTTACCGGTAACACTATCAACTAAACACATTTCATTTTCTATTTCTCATCTATCTTCTCTCTTCTCCCTATTTTTCTACCATTTCTCTCTACCAAATGGAACGTAAAACTTACTGAACCTCTCTCTCACGTCTCATACAAATTGGCTACAATTGATGCATGAGGGTTTTTTTTTTATTTTTTTTTCCTTTTTCTTTCATCACTTATTTTATTTTATTTTATATATTTGTAAGAGTATATGTATCCCATCATTGCATTTCAAACGCTGTAACTCCACGTCATTGTCACCTTTTTCATTGATTTTATTTATTTTGTTCCTATTCTATTTTGTTTTAGTGTGGTTTTTAATTAATAGAAATGCAAATGTACAAGTCATTGTAACACTTCTGATCCTATTTGGCCATTGATGGGAATAGGATTTGTACATAGACTCTGGTTCCTTTCATGTTTTTCTTTCCTTTTTTCTTTTTTATTTCTTTTCTTTTTTTTATTATTTCATTTGTACCCCTCTTATCCTATTGTATGTAATGGGATATTTCAAAAGTCACAAGTCCCACATTGCTTGGTTTAGTCTTCTATCAAGTGTTTTTATATATCAAAATGTGTTAATGACTTTTAAAGTAGCTAATAAAGAGAAATAGGCTCATACGCATGAGAATGGGCCTCGTGGGCCTATTACAATGCAAATCCATCAATTTGCCCCTCCCCCTTGCGACTGTTATCATGGGCTTTAGAATTTTTTAGCTTTGAATTTATTAAATTATCTTTTCGAAAATTGAATTTAAATTTCAAGTAAGCTTATCCGAAAAACTCTTTTTTTATGACCATTTATTTGACTGAGTTCTATCTGAAAATCTTGAGATTTTTATCTCCGTTTTTTGATTGGATCTTCTATAAAAAATAAGGGATTGCAGTTATCTTTTATTAACATGGCTTTTTTTTTCAAACATTATTACTGTTAATGTTTTAATTATTAACATTAATTCTTGTTTTATATAAATCTCTTTTCCAAAAATATATAGGACACTTTTCTTCTTCGAAAATTCTCTCTCTTGCTCCTAGGTTCTGCAACCTTTTCTCCTGCTAGTTATGTACCTCGGATTCATTCCAGAAGATTCCTGTTGTATTCTAAAATACTTGCATATACCATACACGTAAGTCCTTTAGGACAATGCCATTACACGCTCAGGAAACTTTGCTCGTGATATGGTCGTCGCCACTGTCAACATATCCTTTACCCCTTTGATACTTACGCTGTTCTCGTCATGTTTCTTTTTTATATTTTATTTTATTTACTTTCTGGCATGATATTATTCACATCTCAATCTTTCTTTTATTTTTTACTCTTCCAATGCTTGCACGTTGTGTTTTCTTTCACTATTTTTTATTATTTTATTTTTGGCTTAAATACTTTTTGCCCCTTAAATTTGGGCCTAAATTTTTTTTGTCTCCCAAATTTAAAAGTAATAATTTTTGTCTCCTAATTTAAAAAAATTTATTTTTGGTTCTTAAAGTTATTTTTTTAATCATTTTAGTCTCTCTGATAGGAGCCAAATGTAAGCTATTTCTAAATTACAGAAACAAAAAAAAATCACTTCTATATTTGGGGACCAAAAAGAAATTATACTTAAATTTGAGGGACTAAAAAGATACATAAATCTTTATTTTTTATTCTGTTTCTTCTTCTTCTTCTTTTCTTTCTTTCTTTATACATGTGTTGATTTTTTGTTATCCTATTGGTTAGTTATATTAGGTTTTCCTCATTTTTGGCCCCTTATAAAACTAGATGCGTGCTGTGTTGGTAGTATTTTCTAATAAAAACTGGTGTTTCTCTTTCATTAAAAAGAGAAGAGTAATCTATAGGATTCACGATATCGATTGAGTTGTAGATTCTACCTTCAATATCATTTGAATCCTAAGTTTATAGAATAACTGCTTGCTATAATAAACCTTGTGTGTGTAGATTAAAATAAAAAAAAATAATGAAATTTTTATTTCCAAAAAAAAAAAAATACAATTCATTCAAATATGCGAGCGTGAGTCCTGTGTTAGAATGAATTTTTTTCAAAAACAATAAAAAATATTTCTTTAAATTTTAAAAATAATCGTTTTCATAAAAACCGAAATATCTTTTCAAATCTTTCCTTTCATAAAAAGAAAAAAAATGTCTTTTGGATTTTTCTCTTTTCCATAAATTAAAAAGTCCTTTCATAAATAAATAGGTGTCTTTTTAAATTTAATCTTTCATTTCAAATACTCTTTTCTTAAAAAAAATAAATTCTAAATGTAATTTTTTTTTTCGTCCTCTTATTTAAAAAGTCAAATCCTTGTTATCTTTGAAAATGAGAAATAATAATAATAATAAATATCAGAAAAAAAAATATTTTTCTTGTTTTCTTATTGAAGTAAAATAAAAATTTACAAAGTTATTTAGTTTTACGTAATTAATTAGAGGTATCATTTTTTATAGATATTGTAAGGATGTTAATATGTTTCTTACATGTAATCGACTTCCGAACCTATCTCTAATTTTAAAAATCATTGTTTTAAAAGGTTTTTCAATATTTTTCTCTTAAAAAAAATAGTAATGATGAGTCCATTAAAAATATTTTATGTGATCCTCGTCGTGACCTTCTTTGCAACGTATGCATAAATAATATACGATTTTATTACCAGCATCTAATACTGATCTTTTAAGTTGACCTCTTCACGCAGGAGTATTATAGAGATTCAACCTCATATGATCATATCCCAGTAACCCCCTACCAAAAAAAAAAAAAAGATCCAAAAACTCAATTCAAATTGACATTGTTTCCTCTTTATGATTGGGAAAAGGATAAAGATGGTATGGATACCCATGCTATTTTACACCTTGAGAGAGAATGTAAATATGATAGGTGATATAATATAATAAAAGAAAGAGATAGAGATAAAGAATCTTGTCAAATAGGTATTTGTGATATATGGGTGTTTATATATTATCACCTTTGAAAAAAAATATTTAGACACCCCAAAGGTGTTTACACCTAAAGAGAGATAGAAAGAGAAAAAAAAATTAAATGATAAGTGATGTGATATGATAAAAAAAAAAATAGAAGGTGTCAATGGAGAGTTTGTATTTTTGGGGTGTCCAAAAATCAGCACTCTTCCCCTCATGAGTCACGGGAAGTTAACAAAAGATGCGAGATCTTGACCGCAATAGATGCATTACAAATATCAAAATTTTAACGCCATTTTATTAAATTGCAAATCGCTGATTGTTGGCTGACCATTTTGCGATACGGTCCCTCTCAATTCAGTTCACCAAACGAATAATTCATTAATCCAACCATGCACACACCATACACGATATATATTGACGTTCGTCTATCTTTTCATGCGTCCATTAATTTGATTCCTCAAGACCACGCGCAAAGGATGATCGTGCAGACAAACAGAAAGAAGAGTACATAAATAATCAACAACCATAAAACCACTGTTGTATATATGTCGTTATCGTTCATTCATTGTGTTTAAAAAGAAATTAAATTAAATTAAATAAATAATACAGATAAATAATGGTTACATCACATTTGTTCTGTGTAGTAAGGCGCTAGAGCCAGAGAATCACAACAACAATTTAAAAGTTCACCAGAAAAAAAAAAAGTAACTACAATTTAAAAACCTGTTTTAAGCCTAGAACTCGTATGTGTCGGTGGGGGTAAAAGAGGGAGTAACTGCGAAGAGTTTTTTACGGCGGAGGCAACCGGGGCGATTGAGACTGACGGGGGAAGTGAAGCAAGGAACCCCAGTATCCTGGTTGAGTGGTTGATATTCCTGTTGGATGGTGGGGGAGGAGGGAGATGTTGGTGTTAATAACAACATTTCAGAAAGAGAAATTTGGGATGTCCTTCTGGCTGTGATCTTGGAGTCCCTGAGTTTGGCAAGGGCTCCTGGTTTGACATACTTGTGGTACAATCTGGGGCTTCTCCTTGGAGAGCATGTGCTTGTGCTTGTGCATGACTTTGGGTCTGGGCTTCTCATAGTCATGGTTGCTTGGTTGGTAATTCACAACAAAGTTAGGACAAGAATAATGGGGAGAAGGGAGAGAGTGAATAAATAATGAGTGAATGGGTGTAAGAGAAGAGGCCAAAGGGTGTGAGGGGGTTTTAAAGGGTATGTTTGTAGCGGGTAACAACGGTCATTTCTTTCATGGAAGCGTGGCAAGGCTTCTGTGCGGTGAGGCATAAGGAGCAAATATGGGACAACTTCAAGTCGTACGTGTTTGTTGAGGCCGCCGCTTTCTATCCATAAGTGGCTGTCACATATTAACTAACCATTCTCGTCTCTTCACTGTGTATAAATTGAAGTACACAATTTGGCAAAAGTGAAATTCACTCGCTCTTTTAATCAGTTCATTATTTATTTTTATTTTTTTCAATTGAGTGTTATTTTTAGTCACAATTACTAATGATGTATTTGGAACGATAGAGAAAAAGTAAAAAGAGAGAAATTTTTTGAAATTTGAATAGAAGGGCTTTTTAACCCGCGTAGTGTATTGTAAATAAGAAACAATTTTACCAAATTAATGTAACTAAAAAAGTATTTATCAAAATAGGGTAAGGTAAGTAGCCGATACCATTGTCCAATTCAAATAAAAGTCAGCATTGTTATAGTCTACTTTTTAAAGTGAAAGTTTTCTATTTTTAATTTTTTTTTAAATATGGAAGTCGAAAATGGAATTGTCTATTTCTTTATAATTTTGAAAGTTTACAATGACATTGTCGACTTCCTTTAAATGTTTTTTTAAAAATAGCTGGTACTCTTTTATTCATATCGTTTGTGCAAATAATAATATTTAAAAGTAACTGGTACTCTTTTCTTCTTATCGTTTGTGCAAACAATTTTTTATCTTTTCTACCCATTATAATCCGATAGTTGATCACGTAGGAGCATCAACATACATTCATTTTACTAATAGATATTTTAGGTATAATATTGTTTTATTTTTTTAATTAAGTTATTTATTACATTAAACACAAAGAATTATACATTAAACTCAACATACCAGCCATGCAATGACAACACTGTTATTGTTGACTTCTAAAATTATTATTTTTTTAAAAGGTAAGTAGACATTATCATAGTCGCGCGACTTTCACAATTAAAATAATTCTTATTTTAATAAGTTGACTATAAAGGTGTCAACCTTCTTTAAATTTGACAATAATGGGATGTTGGCTTACACTATTCAAGTAAATACTTTTTTACTTACACCTAGTGTTGTAAAGCCTAACTTAGACCTGCCAGTCAACTGGTCAAATCAAAAACTGGTTATATGACTGGTCTAAGCATCTCCATGTAAGAAAGATAGAAAATGATCTAAACATGCCAATAGCGTAAGCAACACATTTAGATCAATTAGCGGAAGCAAAAAATCAAATTTCAGAAAACACATACCTCTGGCCATTACTACCCAACTTTATTCTCTAGAGTCTCTCACAAGCTAAATGTCGAGCACCTTGCACTTACAATAGAAAACTTAGTATTTAGAGAGAGAGTTATTCTAGTCTTAGTCCTTCCTTAAGCCCATAACCACATGCCTTTTATAGGCAAGACTAGGGCCCTCTTCTCTTTATTACTATACCATAACAACCCTCCATTAGTTTTCTCCATTAAGAACCAGTAAACATGCTTATTATAACTCTTAACCACTAATGTTTATTGTTCAATCATAGCTCCTCATTATCATCAATTAATTATAATTATAGGGTAATCAAATCAAATATAAATTCTTATAATATATGAGTCATATAATATTTTTAAACATTCTACCACTTGGGCTCATATACTCTCTTTAGAAATGATCCCTATTACCAACTACTAAATATGGCCATTTAACTTGAAGCTTGAAATTCTTTATACCTTATAGAAATTATCATACATGAATCATGTACACTCCTTTAATTCTAAATATAATTCATATTAATTTAATTATTACTTTAATTTAATGAAATGTGAGTAAATTTTTTTTTACAATAGAAAAACAAAATTTAAAAACAAAAGTGAAATGATAAAAACTGCTTATATATATATATATATATATATAATATATATATATATCCAACTATACATCATGGTTTGAGTAATACATAATAGTCAAAGAAAAAACAAAAATACATAAAAAAAACATATACTACCTACCCAATATATACATAAAAACATATCCTATACAGAACAGTATTTATCTATCCTATCCCTTAAGAAATATTATAACTAGGTCTTCAAATTTGAAGGAGTATCCTCTGACTCGTCCTCAGCAACATCAGGCATTGCCGTCATCTTCAATAATCACGATTTGAAACATGCATAACAAAAATAATGGAGTGAGGTGATTTGTTCTAAATCACTTCACATGTATAGTAGGAATTTAAATACAATTAATGAAGGGAACCTAGGGTTTATTCTAAGTTATACTTACACTACCCTTGACTTGGTATGGATCCATACTTTCCATCAATGAGTAATAGTTTTCAACAGAACCTAGGAAGTGACTAGGAGTACATATACCTTCATCAACATTATCACATGGTACAGTCCTCATCATCAATGAAGAACAAATATTAGTCAGGACGTCCATTTATAGAGGTATACTC